>VDFB02281878.1:0-55687 GCA_007258455.2 Sequoia sempervirens
TTTTACATGAGCTCATACGTCATCTACATGCTGGCTTTGATGACAAAGTATAGAGGAATCACTTATAAAGAGCCAATTGGAAGCGGTCCTGATCAGTACAAGATCCATGAAGCCTACACACAGTTACACTTGACCAATACCTCCAGCTTCAAGAGGGTGAACGATGCTTTTACAATGCACATAACAAGGACTCTTCAGCGAAGAACACACCAGAGAATATCACAGGATGCCCAAAAGTTGATTGAAGAGTATGGGTATTGGTTCATCCAATTCTCGAAGTTCACCTACATCAGGCTGCAAGGGTTCCACTCATACGCCTACAGATTGCCGAGGTACCCCACTGACATGATGGTGATGCTTGAAGAATCTAGGCAACTCCTTGCCTATGATAAAATCCAAAAGAAGAAGAAGAAAGGAGGGCTGAACTACCCCATTATTATGGGGAATTCAATTGAAGAGTGTCCATCTATACAGGCAGCCAGAGAAGTTGAGGACGAATTGCAATTCTTCCACCTCACTCTTCACAACAGCAGACAAGATTTCGATCCCTACAGAAATATTGGAGTATTGCAAGGCATGGAGCATAGGCACAAGGCTCATGTCGAAGATTTTTGGGCTAATGTGGAGGACGAAGCTGAAATTAGAAAGAGGATGTTCACTAGGCTACCTTTGAAGCTGATCAGAGAATGCGAAGTTGTCCTAGTTCCGGACCAGGTGGATGAGGATGTTAATATTATTCGGTCAGATTATGAGTTAGTGAAGGACACGCTAGTCCCACCACCTGACGGGTCAGAGCCAAAAATTACAGACTTGGACACACTATCCATTCCAATCTTGACATTCACGAGGAGCTGGGTTGAAAGACATGTTAATAGGCTCAAGAGCAAGTCAATTGCTCTCACATACAACCTCATGGGAGATCAAAGGCTGCCTTCTGCAAGGAAAAGAAAACAGGCTGTCCAAGTTGCAGAGCCACAGAGGGAAGTACCAGTTCAACCAGTACCTTAGAGAATGGAGGAGGCATCACCCTTGCAATTATTGACTGACTCTTCTAGTGTGCATGAGGTTCCATTATTTGCAAGTCAGAGGGTTAGATTGGATGAAGAGCATGAGTTAGAGGAGGTCAATCAGCCATTGCCTAGGGAGCCGGATAGTTAGAGTGTTAATGCTCCTAGGAGTGAGAGCCAGTTGGAGGGAGAAGAAGAAACAAAAACTGACACTCGCTTGGAGTGGGTGATTGAGGCAGCTTTTACTACGGAGCCAGAAGTTCAAGGTTTTGAGGAGGATATGCAGCACATGGAAACAGATGAGCCTCAACAAAATGTTACTGGAGAAGAAGCTCATGAGGTGGAAGCAACGGAGGAACAACCACTTGTCATCTGCAACACGCAGCAGGCTGTACCAGAGTGGCTCACTGGAAGGATGAGAAAAGATCCGGAGGATGACACCGACCTGACAATTGAGATGGAGGCTTTCCTCAACAGAATTCGTGGAATGCCAAAGAAGAAGAAACCTAGAAAATATTCAAAGATTGAAACAGATAAATCTGGTTCACACACCCTTCATGTTGCTGTTCCAAGGGAGGAATGTGATCGAGATGAGGAAATGCCTGAGAACTATATGATCACCATTGTTGAACTAGGACGTCCTACAGGAGCACAAGTAATTGAGGAAGCTGACAGCTCCTTTCAGGCATTGAAAGATAGATTGCTTCGAAAAGAGGAAAAATACAAGAAGTTGAAGAGGGAGCACAGGGCGTTGATTGGCTATGTGCAACACTTAGCGCGTCCATGTGCACAGGAGAATCCAGTGGTGGGCCTCCCAGCAGAGCTTCCAAGGGAGTTAGTTAGCGGGCTCGAAGAGTTGAAGAAGACAATTCAGGAGGTAGACAAGTGGGTTGGCAGTGTCCGTGTTGAAGTTGAAAAGTTCATTGAGGACCTTCTCTCTTCTTTTTAGCATGCCTCAAGCATTCTTAAACGTATAGAGAACATTGATCAGGCTTGAAATGAGACTCACATCTGTCAGGACAAAACCATTCCATGCTTGGCAGCCCTTATGCATATGCCTGTGCAGACTTTAATTGAAGGAGGAGTAATCCAAGAAGGAGATAGGTATGATTTTCCAAGCTGGTATTCATCAGCATTCACTGGCCGAGGTTTCTTCGATACGGCATGGGAAAAGTCAGTCAGAGTGAGGAAAGCTATGGGAAACATTCAGGAGGGTGTCTTCAACACGCTTGAGTCCTTGTTTGCAAAGCGGCTAACTCCCGAGGAGGTGACATTAGATGGCTTAAAAGGAAGATTGCAGCCTTTCTTCTCAGAGGTGAGAACATTTTCCCAGGATGATTTTGAGAACGTTTCAACTTTCTCCACCATTATTCAGAGTACCCAAGAAGCGTTGGAGGCCTGGAGAAAATCTCGCATTCGGCAGGACAGTCACCATCCTCAAGTTTCAGCTCAATCTCACTCTTATTTTGGTTGAGGAAGTTGAAGCAATGCTAGCCCGGTTCGTCGATTTTGCGGTCAGAGAAAAGAGCAGTGGGTACGCATTCCTGGACGAGAATCTTCTGGAAGGGTGGTGGGCATTAATTGCCCGTAGTGGTCAAAGGGAGGAGTTTGTCATTTTGTGCTCATTTATTGCACCACTCCACCTTCTGGCGGTTATTAGGGTAGAATCTTGTTCAGGGCTTATGTGGCTCAATCTAAGCCGTCCATTGTAATTCGATCTGGGCTGTCCGTTCATATTGGCCAGCTATAAAAGGGGCACTCCCCCTCATTTGTACTTCATTAGAGATTAGATGATTAGAAGTGAAGATAGAATAGCGGAGAGAGTAGTTGAGATAGCTTAGCATAGGTTGATAGTATAGTTTGAAGAAGAAGGAAAGTTTTTCCATTGAAAGCTTTGTAAGAAATTGTTGTGAACACTATCATCATAAAAAGAGTTATCATTGATGATGGTTTCATCTTTTGTTGTGAGCAACTAGCAAGATTTCTTCGTCCTTATTCAAGTAGGATCTTAAAGTAGAGTAAATTTCATTTTCATGCCTTTAGATTGTTGTGGAATGCGGTGTTTAATCTAAGCAAGCTTCGTTTAAATCCATACCACTAGCGAGCTTATTGATGGTAAGTTTGCCTTGCGTGGTCGATTGGAACATTTCGGTCTTAACTTCAATTATGATTGGCATGTTTGTATGCGTCGTCGTGATGGTATTTACATGTTGAATTGTAATCTGAATATCCTTAACCACTCCTTTGAAGGTTGCACCGACTCCGTGGAAGCTGTCCAAAGCAAGGCAAAGCGAAGTTTAGTTGAAGTTTGCTGAAGTTGATCTCCACATCCCACATTTAGGTTAGAATATAGATTTTCTAATCCCTGCAGCCATTCAATTCTGCACTTTTCTGGTTAGTATTAGGAAACTTGCACTTACTTGACAAACCTTTCGAACTACTTGAAAACCCTTTAGTCCGTTGTCTGCTGTCCGCTGCTGAACAATTGCGTAAGTCCCCTCGTGTTACCAGCAAATCACAACGAACCAACTGAGACTACTCCACTTCATAAAGGAACCTTGGAGTTGAACGTATGAACTTTCTTGCAATCTTAGCATGTGGAATACTTTGATCAAGAGAGAATAGAGTAGCCATTGGACACTTTATTTTGCTGTTTGGTTTAGGTCACAAAAAACACATCAACACTACAAACTTGGAAATTTGTAACTGTGGATAGTTGAGTATGTCTTGATCTACATCTTGATCTACAAACTTGGAGATTTATAACTATGTATAGTTGAGTATGTCTCAGCTTAGTGGAGTGTTGTAGATATTTGAGTGTGTGTCTATTTGTAGTCAGAGAGTAGTTCTTGTGGATAGTCGAGTGTCTTGATTCACGAGTGGTGTATTGTGAATAGTTGAGTATGTCTTGATTTAAAGGTATTGGTGGGCAGTCAAGGCATCTATTGATATGTTCAGTTTGGTGTGTATTATATTTGTGCTAACAAGTAGGGAGGTATTTTTTGTAGTGTGTCAAATTCTATTTTTTATTAGGATTTAATTGATAGTTTGAGTCAAACTCATTGACCCATATTTCATGAGTAGTGGTTGAAATGAATTGAGCTAGGTAATTGCATGATTTTATTAAAAGAATGGAATGTACATAAAGCAATTACAAGGAATGATGTTTCTATAATGAAACAATCGCGAATAGAGACAAAAATTAGAAACTATCTAATATATACAATATGGTACAATATTGACCATTAATACGAGATATAATTTTAATTATTCTAATACCCTCCCTTAATGGTCAATCTATCAACTACACCAAGCTGCCCCCGAAAGCTGACAAACTTTTCCGGGTTCAGAGACTTGGTGAGAATATCTACTGTCTGATCCTCGGTTGGAACATACAGCAATTGAACTGATCCGTCTTCAACAAGCTTCCGAATGAAGTGATAATGAGTTTCCACATGCTTGGTTCTTTCATGGAAGACTGGATTTTTGGCAAGTTTGAGAAGTCCCTGATTATCACAGAACAGGGGAGTTGGACGTGCTTGAGATATTTGCATATCTGCAAGCATTAGGCGAAGCCAAACTACCTCACAAGTTGCTTTAACTGCTCCTCGATACTTTGCTTCTATCGAGGAAAGAGCCACTGCCTGTTGCTTTTTACTAGTCCAAGTGACTGCACTAGATCCCAAACTAAAAGCATACCCAAATGTTGATTTTTTGTCATCAACCGAACCTACCCAATTTGAGTTTGTGTAACCAATGAGGCGAGGATCGTGACTCCTAGTGTAAAGAAGTCCATAATCAAAAGTGCCCTTCACATAACGCAGCACACGCTTTGCTGCTACCCAATGATCAGCCTTGGGGGCTGTCATGAAGCGTGAAATGTAGCTCACTGCAAAACTAAGGTTAGGTCTAGTGGCAGTGAGATAGATGAGGCTGCCCACTAGTTGCTTGAACAAGGATTCATCCACTACAAGTGAATTTGATTTAGTTGACAACTTCAGCCCTTTGTCCATAGGTGTGGAGGCAGGTTTGCAATCCTACATTTGGAACTTATCCAGTAGACTTCAAGCATATTTGGACTAAAAGATGAAGATACTGCTCTCTGTCTATCAAACTTCAACACCTAAACAATAATGCAGATGTCCTAAATCTGTCATGTCAAATGAGCTACACAAATCCTATTTGATTTCATCGATCAAATGTGCCGAGCTACCAGTAATGATCATGTCATCAACATAGACAACAAGAATTAGAATATCACTACTAGAGTGTTTGACATACAGATTAGAATCGAATGGACTCCTCTGAAAGCCATGAGTTGTGAGGTACTTGTCAATCTTAATGTACCAAGCTTGAGGAGCCTGTTTTAGGCCATAGAGAGCTTTCACCAGTCTGCACACTTGGTGTTCTTTACCAACAACCTTGAACCCTGGAGGTTGTGTCACATAGACTTCTTCGTTCAACTCACCGTTGAGGAAAGCACTCTTAATGTCCATCTAATGGACTTTCCCAAATTGGGTTGCTACGGCAAGGATGAGCCGAGCTTTGACTTGTCAAGGGTTCCGTCAGCTTTGTACTTAACCTTATAAACCCATTTGTAGCTGATGGGCTTCTTCCCTGGAGGAAGATAAAAAAGAACCCAAGTGTTATTCTTATGAAGACTATGGCATTCAGTCTCCATAGCCTATTCCCAGTTAGGAATTTCGTTAGCCTTTGAATATGTTTGAGGCTCATAAACATTGCGAATGTTGGCCATGAGAGCAAAATTAACTGTATGCTGCTATTTGCTTGTTTCTAGACGATCTACCCTTAATGAGCTCATCATTCTGAAGATCACTAATGGTCTTAGCCCACCATTTAGGCCGGAGAGTAGAAGTGCCAACATTGGATGGATGAGGAGTTGGAATTGGTACTGGATTTGGAATGGGTTCAATAGGTGGAAGATCAACATCATCTAGAGGAAAATAGGGTTGAGCATCATCAAAGACAAAATCTGCATCATCCCTCCCATCACGTGGACCTAACAGAAGATGAACACCCAAATCAAAAGCCCTCAAAGGTTGATCCTTAGAATTCTTTGCACATATGAGGAAAGGTGAAAGGGTCCTCGTTCTTCATCAAAGACAACATCTCAACTAACGATGAGACGATTAGTGTCTACATCAATCAACCTGTAAGCCTTATGGTTGTCACTGTATCCTGTGAACATAAGCTTTTGACTCTTGGAATCCAACTTGGAGCACTTGGCATCTGGAATCCATACATATGCTAAAGAGCCAAAGATTTTCAGATGATTGATCCG
The DNA here is from genome assembly GCA_007258455.2 of Sequoia sempervirens. Taxonomy (NCBI): domain Eukaryota; kingdom Viridiplantae; phylum Streptophyta; class Pinopsida; order Cupressales; family Cupressaceae; genus Sequoia; species Sequoia sempervirens. The sequence continues at coordinate 6,310 of VDFB02281878.1, forward strand.
AGGTTTGTGACCAGTCCAAGCTTCCTTAGGAGTCTTCCCCTTAACAACCTGTGTAGGAGACCGATTAAGAAGATAAATGACAGTGTAGATTGCTTCTGCCCAATATTTCTTAGGAACACTCTTGTGTTGTAACATGGAGTGGGCCAACTCAGTGATTGTGCGGTTGCGCAGCTCTACAACACCGTTTTGCTGAGGGGTGTAGGGTGTGGTTAACTGACGTTTGATGCCGTGTATATTATAGAAGGTGGAGAAATCAGTAGAACAAAATTCCCCCCCATTATTTGAACTAAGAGTGACTATGGAACAACCAGACTCTTTCTCTACTAAGGGCTTAAAACTTCTGAAATATAGTATACACATTTGATTTCTGTCTAAGAAAGTACACCCACATTTTATGACTGAAATCATCAACAAAAAGCAAGATATACCTGCAACCAGTAACAAAAGGTGTATTCATTGGCCCACATACATTAGTGTGAACTAATTGTAGTACCTTGGAGGCTTGCCATGAGTCACCATTCGAGAACAGTGTCTTGTGCTGCTTCCCAGCTTGACAAGTTCCACAAACTCCATGATGCTGAGTCGGGATCTCAGGTAAACCACAGCTACAAGTCCCTCCTGAGATAACTGAGAGAGATAGTGCACATTTAATTGCCCATAATGCTGATGCCAAAGACTGCTGATGGAAGAATTTCTGGCTGCCATGGCTAACTTTGGAGAATCGCCTGTATCCACAAGTCTATATAGACCATGATCCTCAATGCCAACAACAACCATAGTGGTGCGGGTCTCCCGATCAACAATTGAACACTTATGTGGACTGAATACCACATCCAACTGAGGAGAGTGCCGCATAATCTGAATGACAAAGAGAAGGTTCTGTTCCATGCCAAGAACGTAGTATACATTGAGGAACATGAGATTCCTCCTAGCAGATTGAATCTGAACGTTGCCCTTGCCGACAACAGTATACTCTTAACCTCCTCCAAAAATAACTGAATCATTAAAGGAGAGAAGTCGATGAACCAATCACGCCGATGGGTGAAGTGTCGCGAAGCACTTGAATCAATGTACCAGGCAGAGGACTTCACATGATCTGCAGGTCTTTTAGCCATAAAGGTGTAAAAGGCAGACTCCTTTTGCTTAGTGTGCTCGACAACATTTGCTTTCAGCTGAGACCCTCCTTGCTTCTTCTGTTCAAAAGCCAAATGTTGACAACAATCCTTCTTCATATGACCATATTTGTGGTAGTAATTACATTGAATGTTCTTCTTGGGACTGTCTTGAGGTTGACCTGAGCCTTTTTGCTGCAAACGCTGACTTTTCCCTTTATTCTTAGCCTAAGACTTGGCTGCAAAAGCTTGCTCTGTAGAGGACGAAGAAGCACTACTACCAAATTGTTGTCTCCAATGATCCTGCTGCAAAAGTTTGGTACAAAGCTCGGAAACTTCAAATCAACATTAGTTGATGTAATGTTGAGAGTTTCAACAAAGTGCTCATAAGACTTCGATAGACTTTCAAAGTGATGACTACCATGTCTTCTTCCTCCATCTTTTGACCAATCGCCTCCAGTTGATCACGGATGTCCTGAATCTTTGTTAGATGTTCCTGTAAGGACATTCTCTCATCCATCATGATGGAGAACAACTGGTTCTTTAGAAAGAACGCACGGCTCTTGTCGGAGGTCTCACGCAAGGTCTTCAAATGCTCCCAAATCTCAGTAGCTGATTTTTCAGACAAAACCTATGGAAGCTGATCATCAGTAACTGAAAGCTTGATGAGCATAACGACTTCCTGATTCCACTCATCAAAGTTGTCCTGAGCTTGACCCGCCATTGTGGGACGAGTAACAGTGCCTAGAACAATCTAAGCAAGACACCGATATTCGAAGATCGTAAGCATGCGTTGCTTCCAAGTGTTGTAGTTTCTACCATTGAATCATTGACTACCTTCCAACATTATGTTGGTCAAACTCACCATCTTGCATGCTTTTTGAGGCATGAAAAACAAAACAAACAAAAGAGGCAATAAAACTAATTGTATTGATCCTCAAAAATTGAGGCAATTGCAGACACAAATTTTGAGGAAAACCCGCTTGCACAAATCCCAATGCATGGATTTCGAAGCACCTAGAAAATTTTGATGACCACCCAAAAATCTTTTCAAAAAACCTAGAACAAATCAGCTATTAAAAAATATTTTTCGGCTTGAAACAAAGGATTTTTCAAAACCCTAGCTACCAAATGTAGGTCGTAATCAAACATAAAGACCCACAATTTTTTTTTTTGCAAATAATCTTGAAACCCTAGGTCCTCGAAAATGCAAAACAAACACGCTCAAAAATCCGGTGTATTGTTGAGAAACTCAGTCGTGCACGTGAAAACTGAAGAAAATCGCGCTAGAGAAAGACGACTAGGAAGCACACGAAAGAAACAAAAAACAAGTCGCATGCAGACTAATCACGAATTAGGAGGTCGCACGTCTTAAAAAAAACGCGTGCAGAAAGCGAGGAAAATTGCGGACAGAAACAATCACGTTTTTCAAAACGCATCTGAAACACGTCCAGGTCGCGTGCACGGGAGAGGGAAGCAATGACGACCACAAAGAAATGCGATTTTGGAAAGAGAAATCTTCACGTGTTTCTCAGAAAGAATCCGATGCCCAAAAGAATTCCGCATAGAATGAAGGCACGTAGGCTTCAAAAAATCGCATTCCAAAAAGGAAGTCGCGGTCAAAGATTTTCCAAAAAAAAATGACTTTCCCGCTTGATCGATTTCGCTCTGATACCATGAAACTAATTGAGCCAAGTAATTGCATGATTTTATTGAAAGAATGGAATGTACATAAAACAATTACAAGGAACGATGTTTATATAACGAAACAATCGTGAATAGAGACAAAAATTAGAAACTATCTAATATATACAATATGGTACAATATTGACCATTAATACAAGATATAATTTTAATTATTCTAATAGTGGTTAACATGAACCCATCTCTCACGAGCATTAGTAGCTTGTTTGAGAGGGCAGCCCTTTTTTGCTTATGAGGAGTTTTGGAGAGGGTAGGCATAAGCTAAATCCTAGTAGCAAAATATGATCTACATTTGAATGTTAATTCTTCATAATCTAACTATTGCTTCCTAACCCTACCATCAACCTACAATCCCACTAACAAAGTTTGAGATAGATCTATCTCCACAAGGATTTGAGAAGGTAAGATGAGAATGGTACTATGTTTCCTTTGGGAGTGTAATAAACTTATCCAACAAATTGCTTATCATCATGAATCAAGAATAAGATTAAAAATGGAGAGGAAGCGTAGGGAGTCCAACCCAAATAGGATCAATAGAAAAATTCTCTGTAAGAGGATTAGAACTTAAGTATCAACTCTTTAAACATAGGAGAGTTTTGCCCCAAGACTAGAGGCCTTCCCTAATTAGCTTGTCTCTATACTCAATAGATTTGCAAAGGACAGTGAAGAATCCTTTGATCTAGCAATTGATAAAAATATGATTCTCTAGGAAGGGTTTTCTTGTCTTAGAAATTCATCCATTTAGATCAACTAAGCTTGACCAAAATTTATAAAAGTGACAAATTAGGGCATATTTCATCAACAAAACTTTTGCTTTTGAAACCTCTTCTCCAAAATTCGAAATTGCTAGACCTTAATGATCTTAAAGACTAGAAAAAGGATTCTACCTAGGTGGGATGGCATTAGAGGGGTGGAAGAACCACTTGCCCTAGCCAAGGAGCCATCCATTGTAGAAACTGCATAGCAGCATAAATCGTTTGGGGAAAAAATCGGCAAACCAAAAAATCAGGATTTTTTGAAAAATCGTGAAAAAATCGGGAAAAAATCGGATTTGAAATTAAATTATAAATCTAATTATATAAACATTAAATTCTAATTATTATAAATCGGATTTGAAATTAAATTCTAAATCTAAACATTAAATTATAATTTTTTAAATTATATAATTATAATATAGGAATATTATATTTTTAAAATTATATATTAAAATATTATTAATAATTTAATTATATAAGTAATAAGACTATAAGCAAAACTAAATTTTATATATTATTATGAAATAAAAAATATCAAATATGTAAAATTATATCTTAAAAATTATATATATTAATTATAATAAATTTATATTATATATATTACATAATTTAAACATAAAATGTTTAAAAATTATATATATTAATTATGATCAATTTAATTTAAATTATATTATATATTTTTAAAAATTAGATATCTTGTCATTTTCATAAATATATAAAGAATTATACATAGTTTTTCTTATAAAGTTTAAACATTAAAAAATTTAAACTTAAACTATAAATTTAACCCTACCAAAGGAAATCGCATTTTTGTTTCTACCCTAAAAAAAAAATACAAACAAACAAAAATGACAGACAAACCCTACCACTTCAGTCGGCGCGATTTCCTTGGCAGGCAGCAGGATTTCCTTCTCAGCCCGCGCGTAGTCCGTGTTCCTTCACAGTCCGGTCAAAATGTAGAATTGGCAAAAAGCATCTTCTTTCAGGTTAAGCGCGTTGGCAAAAGCAGCGTCTTTTTAGGGTTTTTTTTTGATTTTTTCCGCAGTTTTTCCAAATCGATTTTTTGGTCAAAATCCCGATTTTTTGATGATTTTCAACGATTTTTTGACAGCCGTTGACTGCTTAAAAAATCGGGATTTTTGCAGGGAAAAAATCGGCAACCTCGCAGATTTTTTCAAAATCACGATTTTGACGATTTTTTGCCGATTTATGCTTCTATGGTAGAAAGTATGGGAATGCGAGAAGTAGAAGAAAAAATGTGGGCGAAAGAGAAATCTTCAATAGAAACCATTTGGGAGTTAAATTATTTAATGCAAGCTTTTAATTTTTAGTATACATATATTTTAAAATATTTGTATCAATATTTAAATTATTTATTTATATTTAATTACTAAAAATATTTATTATTTAAATATTAATATTTATTAATATAATATAATATACTCAAATTTTGATGTTAAAACTTTATATTTTTAATTATTAATACATTAAATATTTAAAATTAACTTAATGTTTTTTTAACATATATTTTTTTGATGGAAAGAGCTATTACTTCAAAGAAATATTAGACTAAAACTAACTTAAAATTAGGGAAGCACACCTCAAAGCCAATGCGTTGAGATGACCCTAGGAAATGAGAGAAATAGAGAGGACAACCTGGGCTGATAAAAAAATTGGACCCTAAAAATCAATGTTTTTCTAAAGAACAAGTGTGTTGCTTGTTTGCATCCATATTCTCTTCCTTGAGAAACCAATTTGTATAAGAGGAATAATCAAGGTGCCTATCTTCATTTGTAGCTTGTTGATTTAAACAAAATGAAAAATGAGCTGAAGTTTTGAAAGGAATATAACCCTCAACATTGCTTAGAGCAAGATAAGTCATAGAGCTAAACATGTCCCCCGTCTTTGGAGTATCTATAATTTCTCTTATTTTCTGCTTTTTGCTTCCATTTCTCTCTCAAAATAACTTTAGGCTCTCCCTCCAAAGTGCTTTGCTGTCCTACCTTCATATGCTTTTCTCTTAGATTGACTTCATCATGATTATGCTATGTTACCCCAAGTTTCTGAAATGGGGATGACGGGAAATGCATCCCCAATTTTTCGAGCCATTTTTGGGGATGATAGGGGATGACTATAGAAAAATAGGGAAATTCTAAATATTCATATGATAACATTGATAAAGCATTCTTATATACATTATAGAACCTTAATACATAACATTTGTGTTCAAATGAGAGTTCACATGACAGTCAAAGTCAAACAAATTTGAAAATGTCAAATTGCTTTCATAATTCAGTGTCAATATGCATATGATATTAAAAAATAGTATACAAGTTACAACAAAATGCCCAAAGGCTACAACATTCACTTTCAATTACAATATGAAAATACAAAAAAAGAAAGTACAGTGCTGCCTCTAATCTGCATCTCTCAATATTGCATCAAAATCGAAGTCCTCCTTTGAGTCACTGCCACTGTGAGGGTCCACCTCATGCAATGGAATCCCAACCAATCTCGCTGGTGTGTCCTCCTCATCAACTAGGGCAACATCTTTGAGATCAGCACCTTGTTGCAATGGCTTTGTCGTTGTGCCAAAAGATCGACCTTTTAACACCCGATACAAATGCTCGATTTATACAAGATCCGTAGGAGGCGGTTAAGCCATATCATGAATCCAAAGGGCAGCGTTGAACAACCAAGGGGATGAAGGCACCAACCTTCCAACAATCCCCCCCTCCCCCCTAGCATGACCGCGAGATTCGAACCCATGACCTCGCTCTAATACCATTTGTTGCAATGGCTTTTGCCGTTGCGCCAAAAGATCGACCTTTTAAAGTCCGATACAAACACTAGATTTATACAAGATCCACAAGAGGTGGTTAAGCCATACCACGAGTCCAGAGGGCGGCGTTGAACAACCAAGGGACGAAGGCACCAACCTTCCAACACACCCCACTGTAAAATTGGAGTCTGTCGATACTCTGGAGATTGAGATCCTGAAGTCTAAGAGCACTATGCATGACCACAAGCTTCTCTGCTTGTCTAGATGTAAGTCTATTCCTCTTGATGGAGTGGATAAAGCCATATATGGTCCAATTCCTCTCAGTAATAGAGGAATTTGCAACTTGTGAAAGGAGGTGAATTGCAAGCATCCTCAACTATGGTGTATCCTTCCTATGCCATATCCACCATCCAATAGGGTTAGTTTGAGGTAATGTAGCTCTATCTATCTTTGCCTCTAGTTCACAAAATGTTGGACCGTGAAGATTTGTGAAGGCAAGCCATTGTGTGCAAGTATTGTAGTCTTCTCAACTGAATACATTCTTTGAAAGGCCTTCATTAGCCCTTCTTTCACCTTTTCGTCATCACAAGGAGGCAACCTTCTAGCCTTTGGTGCATACCATTTGGGATTTAGAGCAAAGGCTGCCATATGAAGTTGGATGTTTATTGTGTTCAACTTTTGCATGTAATATCCCCTTTTTAGCAAGACATGATATGATGCGTCGTTAGCCTATTTTGACTTGGTCCCTATTGACGTGGTTTTTGAGACCGCACCAACACAGAATAAAGTTTCCCAACAAATACTCTATCCTCTCTTGAACAAAGTATTCAGCATACTAAGATTGCGAGTGAGTTCATGCTTTCAACTCCAAGGTTCCGATAATGCGAATAGACTCAGTTGGCTCAATGTGATATTGTTGGTATTTCAAGGGGACTTACACAATTGTTCGACATCTAACAACAGACAGTAGACTAAGGGCTTTCGTGTAATTCAAATGATTTGGCAGGTGAGCACAAGTTTCCTAATTCTAACCAGAAATGAACTGAACTTAAAAGAGTGTAGGGATAAGAGTGTTCTAGTCTACTCTAAAGCGTGGGACACGGCGATCAATTCTCACAGACTTCAACCAAGCTCCGTTTTGCCTCACTTCGGACAGCTTCCGCGGAACTGGTGCAATCTTCAGAAGAATGACTCAAGATGTTCAGATCACGATTTAGCATGAAGACACCATCACAACGACGCATGCCAACATATAAACCATAATCGAAATTAAGCTTCACAAAGTTCCAGTTGACCACGCAAGGCGAACCCACCGTCAGCGAGCCCGCTAGTGGTATGGACGAACGAAGTCTTGTTCAAATCGAGCACCACATTCCACAATTGCTAAGTACTTGCATGAAATGAAATCTACTTTACTTTAAGCTACTTCAAGATGCTACGTGAATTGGAAGGACGAAGAAGCCTCAACAACTATTCACAACAAAGAAGAATTCACCATCAATGAAAATTCTTTTATTATGAAAGCATACATGACAACTTCTTACAAAGTATCCAAAGGGAAGACTTTCCTTCCTTTTCAATCTACACTACTTTACTTTCTACTCTATCAACTTCTCTCTACTCCTCTAAGCTCTGCTTCTACTTCTAAATCTAATGAGGTACAAATGAGGGGGACTCCCCCTTTTATAGTTTGCCAAGTCCAACGGACGGCTCAGATTACAATCGGCTGGATGGCCCAGATTGTGCCACCTCAGCCCTAAACAATATTTGCCCTAAAAACCGCCACAAAGGAGAGTGGGGTAATAAATGAGCCATTAATATCCACCATCCTTCTAGAAGATTCCCGTTTGTAGACGCGTTCACACTGTTCTCGATCTTTTTCTTGACGTCATTCTTCAACTTCGCTCGAGCCTCCATTCTTTGTCACTTGAGTTATACTAACTCTCAACACTTAGCCATTTTCTTGCAACTTTCTTCCTTCGAGGTTGAAACTCATAACTTTATCTTCTTCCGAAGGTTGTAATATCATCGTGCTTCATCACTTCAAGTCATCGTGCTCTAGCCTCCACGCTTATCCTGCAAGACAAGCAAGTAGAAGGGTATTAGAACATTTCATAATATAAATTCAACTTACTTACCTAATTTTCACGCTTTGACCTTCAAGGGCTCATCGCCTTCACTAGCCAACTTCTGCCTTCTTCATGATTCTTCATGCCTTAGCCAAAATTTTAACCTATCTTGTATTCTGCCTGGGCATACTTCACTTTGCCATTTCATCCAACTCAGACTCGAGAAGAAATACCTTCATCAGGAACTCGATCAAAAATCATCTAGGCGATCACTTTCAAATTCATTGTCTGGAGGATTTTACCTTAAAAACACATTTTCTTCACATTTGCCTTAGAAAATTTTCAAATTTCCCTTAGGAAATTCATCAACCTGGTGCCCATTTAAAATCTTTACCTCAAAATCCTTGGCAAGCTGCGGAAGACCTAGAAAACCATTTCTCATCGATAATCTTCAATACCCAGAAGAAAATTTCCTTCAGAACGCGTCGAACTCATGGGTGCACAACGAACGGGTTCATTTAATTTTCTTGAATTTTGAACCTTAGAAAATATTCTTTCATCAAATTTATTCTTGTTCTTCGATCCTGAAGTATTTCTTTGCTCTGACTTGAAAATATTTTTAAATCCATCTTGTGCAGCTGGCATCATCTGACTTCTTCACTGGCAAGTTCATCGATGCCTTTGAAAATTTTTATCATCCTCCAAGCCCAGGCGTATTTTCTTAAGGAAGAAAATTTTGTGCCTTAGAAAATTTTTGAATCACTCAACATTTTTGAAAATTTTGCTATAGAAAATTTTATTCATTCTTCAATCCATTCTTCCTGTGGAGAAATTTTATCTACTTAAAGAAATTTTCAACTCTCTTAGAAAATTCTTGAAAGCACATATCACGCCATGGAGAATATTTTACTTTCAATGCCCAACATATTTTATTCACACCACCCTAGGCGTACTTCACACTTGAAGAAGATATTTCTAACTTCAACGCCTTAGCTTTTTGTCTTTACTTGACCTTATTTGGGCGCATTTCCACATAGGTGAAGGATGGAAAGCTGTTGACTCTTTGACTTCCTTCTTGTTAACTCCTCTTGGGCGCATTTTGGACATGGTGGAGGATGAAGCATTCCCACGCCTTGACCACCTTTGACTTATTCTTAAACTTGGCGCATTTCAAAGGGGGTGGAGGATATCCTCACTACTTAGAATTTTTTTTTTTTATGCTTCCAATACCTTGAGGGCGCATTTCACCTATGGTGGAGGATGAACTTGACACTTAGAGAATTTTGCATGTATCTTTCACCAATTTTGCCTTGGGCGCATTTTGGCATGAGAGGAGGACAAGTTTTATACTTAGAAACTTTTCCAACATTAGACTTTGAGCTGGGCGCATTTAGGCATAGCTGAAGGATAAACTTTGTACTTAGCCCTTTTTTTTTATGCCTTCTGTAGCTGGGCGCATTTTTAGGTAGCTGCAGGACGAAGTTCCAGACTTAGTCACTTTTTCCTCTTTTTCGCCAGCTTATCCATGCCCTGCTATTTATAGTAAGCCCTCTGATTTTGCATCTCTGAAGCTCAGAACGACTTGAAATTTTGAACACTGCATCCTCATGACCTTGTTGTCCTGTTGACACGACTATTTCTAGTCTGCCTGCTATTTTTAGCCCATTTCTGAGGATGATTTACTATAAATAGCAAATGCTTGCTTTTGATAGCTCCACTGCTCCGATTGACCTGAAATTTGAATGAGGCGCTCCTCACCACGTGACCTGACTACTGACATCAGCGCATGCACCCGATTTGCTATTTTAGCCTGTTTCCAAAATGACTTACTATAAATAGTAAGTGCTCCGTTTGACTTGAAATTTTACCAGCAGATAGCCTGAAGGATGCTAATCACGATAGTTTACATCGGTTTTCGAAAATTTTGACTTTTGACTTCTTTTTTCAGGCTCCGAAGTTGGAAACCCTAATTCGCTCTGCATGCATATCAAATGATCTCTGTTTGCTCTCGTTTCTGTGGCATTGCGATCAGCTCATGATTTTGAACTGCTGGGAAGCGGCTGCCGGGACATACCTGCTAAAAATAGTAAGTTCCTTACTGAGTGATTATCTCCGTTTGCATGTCATACCACTGCGTAGGTCTCGAAAAACCCACAAAGAATCATCCGACATGCAAAAGAAACCCTGACATGCAAACCCTAAAAATAGCCTCGGAAGATTGAATTTTGAAAGTTGTCGACTCGTTTTGCATGTTATACCATTGCAAAGGTCTCGAAAAACCCAGAAAGAATATCTAGACATGCAAAGAAAAACTCTACATCTGAACCCTGAAATTTGTCCCGGAAGCTGGACTGCTAAAAATAGTAAGTTGTCTATTTTCGCTCAAATTTTGCACGTGGGCAGCCTGATGCGCTCTGAACACAGTGTGACAGTCAGAATCTCAAAAATGCTGAAGGATTGCTTGCAATTGCACACTTACTAAAAATAGTAAGTACTCGGAATTTGATGAAAACTTGCTGAGAGCCTGCTGGAAGCATACTGACATCAATGTTAGTCTCTGTTTGCAATTCATTCACTTCGTTCAACCTTGAACTGACCAAAAGACTCAAAACCCTAATTTTCAGACTTGGCCAAACTCATGTTTAAACTCAATGGCGGAGACGTCTCGGAAAGATAGACATCAGAAAAGAGACAGAGAGAGAGAGAGAGAAAAACCAAAGCCAAAAGACCAGAATGGAGCAAAAATTAGGGGTCCCCATCTTGAATGGGGCGATGTGTGAAAAGGTCACAACAGTCCCGAGGGCTAACAAGGACATTAGAGGGATCCTGAGATCATTTGGCCTAGGCAATTTCAAGTTTAGGCCAAATTGAGTTCGTCTGATGGCATTTCTGAAGGACTTACTATTTTTAGTAAGTTGGTAGTGGGCACGGGAATTGATTTTTTTAGTATTGGACTTGGAGCGTCTCGCCAAGACCTTTCCAACGAGCTATTGCACATGGTTTTCCGAGTCCAACTAATATTTTATTTTAATGCTTGAAGATTATTTATAAAGTGACTATTAAATTAAAGTTAAATGTTTTATTATAAAGTCACTTTATTTTAAAAGGTCATTTATCCCACATTGGCCAGGTGGATGAGAAACTCCTAAAAAGAGGTTATATAATGAAGTGAAGAGACTACTTTTGGGCCATGCTTGGTATATGTTTGGTTATTACTTTCTCTTGGAGAATTCAGGGAAGCTTTGGCTTTCAGCAGGTTTGAGGATGGAATCCCTCGAGTTTGAAGACAGTGGACGGAAACCCATTGTCTGTTGGAGATATCATTCAGGTGTCTCACTTTGTGCTTCTAGTTATCCAATCCGACTGTAAGTATTGTGGCTAAGATTGGATGTTTTTGTTGTTGTCTACTAAAGATTTTGAAGGCAATAATCATATGTAATTTCAGACCCTATTTCTAAACTGATATTATATGGTTTATATTGAAATTTCTTTGCATGCAATTTATTTGTTAAATCTTATGTGGGAAAAACTTGGAGAAATTTAGGGTAGAGAAATTGGGGGTTTTTGAGTCAGATCTAGTTTGGCTCATTCTAGTATGTTTCTTGTGATTTGCCAATTTTTGGCGATGGCCCGGGGACGTCCCCTAGGCGTCCCCTTGTCCCCAGAACGTCCCGAAAATGGGGATGTGCCTAAAAAGGTAGTGGACGCATCCCTGGGTTTCCTTGTGATTATGCAATTCCTCTTCCAAGGGACCTTGAGAATTTTCTCCTAATATTTCAAACTTATTTGAACAAATAGTATCTTGACCATGTTTGGTACCTTGATTTTGTTGACCATTCATTGTTTGGACATGACCATTTGCTTTGGCTGTGATGAATGTATGCTGCAAGTTTTGGGGTACTTGAAGCACATTTTGTTATTTTTTGTAGTTCTTAGCAAAGTGGCCATACTCATGTCATTTATTTTGTAGGGCAACTGGTCATGGTCAAGTTCTTGCATATATGACTATCCATCCAGATTTTGTTCAATGGCTTCAAGGAGACATTTCTCCCAATCTAGTTGTACACAGATTTGAGCACATCAGAGTTGCCTTTTGGCTAGTGTTCCATGGGGATGCATCCCCCCGAAAAAAACACCCGCACCAAGATGGGGACGTTTCCGAGACGGGGAGACGCCTGGGAAACGTCCCTCTGACGTCTCCAAGTTTCTCTGCCATTTCCTAGAAGTCTCCTCCTGGAGGGAAACGTTTCCTGGCTGTTTTCGCTGGGGAGACACCAGGGAAACTTCTGGGAGACTTCCAAATGTCCCCTCGAGGTGTATATTTTTAATATTTTATTTTATTTGTATTTTAATTTTTGTTTTATTTTTTTATTTACACTAGGGCCTGTGCGACTCCAGCAATTTACACTGTACAGTATGCAAAATGTGGAAGTAGTGGCAAGGCACGTGAGCTTCCTGATTGAATGCCTCAAAGAGCCGTCATCTCATGGAATGCAATGACTGAATGCCTCAAAGAGCCGCCATCTCATAGAATGCAATGATTGAACTCCCATGTAGAGTGGAGACAGTTAACATGTTTGGTTTGTAAACCAAGTGTTTGGACTGAGTTGTACCCAGACTATATGCTAAGTGCTTCAATATTTGGGATATCTTTCCACTCCAAATATCTTGCATATATCCTCCAACATCAAACATACATCTTGTAGGAACCTAATTTGGTCTTACATAGATGTTAAAAACTTAAAACCAATGTTAATCTATTATCTTAAAAAACATCGCAACATATATTTGAAATCAAGAATACTTCTGGATGCAACTTAGGCTTCTACAGTTATATAATTATATTGTTATACATCTTTTTATAACTAATTTTTCAAGTACTATATGTATTTCAGCACCGCCCCCCCGTCGCCGTCCCCTTGTCACCCCCAAACTTAGACCCCCCGTCTCCTGTCCCCGAAACGTGTCCCCCGCCGTTCCTCTATCCCTGTCCCCGAAGCTCCATGGAACACTGCTTTTGGTTTAGGCTTATCAATGAAATGGTCCAAAGTGTTGCTAGTGGTAGTCAAAGATTTGTCATCCCAAAACATAAGAGGGAGATGTGGAAGTTTCATCAAAACAAGGACTGCATTGGGTATATTTTCTACTAACTTAAAATCCATGGATCAGTGGCTCAAATGCCATCTTCTTGCTCCCATGAAATATGAGCCACTTACAAAATTCAAATCGTTGTCCTCTTTTAGCTCAAATAAGAAGGCATAGAATCCTCTTCCACAAAACCAAATGCTTATTCTACTCTTCAACAAGGGTTTTCAATGGAGATTAATCCAATCATCCATGGTTTTGGGTCTTGGGCCTCTTGGCTAAAGAACCATGAGCTTTCCAACTAAAACTTAAAAAAGAAAAAAGCTAGAGTAGTTTTTCCTTGTAGAATCATGGCTGGGTGCTATATTCAACTTTTTTACAAGATCAGATCAGGGAGTTTTAGCTGTGGATTGGCCAACAATAGTTGATGCTAAAATTTCAAAATTAATTGAGTTTCGAATAAAAATAAAGTTTAGCTTTTTTTTTGAGCAATTTGAAGGAGAACCCAACAAAGCCTTAGTACCAGCTGCCTTTGGATTAGCAGAAGCAACACCCTTTGCTGACATGGCTGCTACCATTCGCAACCAGCTGCACCCTAACACATTTAACTGTTTTTCGCTCCCCCATAACTCTAACACTACTCTTAAAAAAATTGTTTATTTTTTGATGATCTTTGCTCTTCTCTATTTTGCTCTTATTATTGTCTTTTTGTATTTGTTTTGATGTGAAAATTTTAAAGGTGCTGTGGGGACAAAAATAGCTGTGGTCATAAATTATAATGAACAAGAGGAGTTATAAATTTCTCTCCATGTTGAGATATCCTGTAAATGTAAATACAAAATAAGTTATTAGAACAACTCTGCATTGAAAATTTACAAAAGAATAGAAAGAAGCTGGTTGGTCTGAATCTGGATAGAATGTAGCTCTACACAATCGCCATCAGGTCCCTTGACATCAAAAATGTCAATTGATCAAGCCAACTTTCTTCAATAGGACAATCCATCCAATGATGAGCAATATCTTGCCCCAAGTAACAAATCAGACCCAACAGGGCCCTATATAGACTGCACTGCTGAAAAGGTTAGATTCTGGTCTCTTAGTTTCCACTTTCCCTCTCCATAGAAGTGGTTGTCACCATACTCTCAGCTTGCCTATGAGAGCGCTATGTGCTGCTGTCCTTTTTAAAGCGCCCAGAAGATGTCCTGTTCTTTTTTTTTCCCCCTCAAGGACCAGGTTCCACACCCTTTTAAATCAGAATCTTAACTCTCCCTCTAGATTTTATTGCAGAACAACCCCTTGTTACTCTCCGTATAGGCTAGGAGACTAATAATGTTAGCATTCCCCAATCAACCTAACCCAATACCATCTACTTTTTTTTGTCTAATGGTAATACAACTCGGAACAAGTATCTTCTTTGCATATTGCTCTGTGAATATCAATGATAATCTCCAAGGACTGGAGCAATTAATGGTAACCTCGAAGGACTGGCCCAATCAACAGAAACCAAAGGTGCTGAAAAATATGTTGCAGAAATGTGCTTCTATACTTAGTCCCTTGTATCAAACATCAAAAGAATAGCCAAAATATCCTTCAAGAATGTCTTAAAGTGAAGCTGAATGCCTCCATCTCCTTAGACAAAACTTTTTGAGCCTACCAAGTCGGACTGAGGCCATTAAGCAGTTATTAACCACTGAAAAAGTCAGGCGACAGCTTGCTGAGATGATTCAACAGACAAACATGAAATGGATACCAGAAAATTAATAAATCCAATGGGATTTCCTGCAGATGCTCCTTATTGATGTGACAAATAGAACACCCACTCCTACCTCTTGGCCTGGGAGTGAAGTAACTGCTTGGATTTGGAACCAGCATGAACTGGAAGGAAGAACATCCAGTGCCTAGATGTATACAGATACCAAATACCAATGCATGTAAATTCACGCCACTACCCAGGAGAGCACTTTACCTTTTGCACTTCTCCTAGTGGCTTTGCTATGGTTTCCATTGTGGGGTTTTTATTCTCTTCTGAAGAATTTATTTTAGCAATAAGAGTATAAGATTTGTATTGAAGCCTGAGTGGGGGAAGGGTGTATGTCCTTTTCTGTCTTCATATTCATGGAGATGGTCGGATGCCCGAGTCTGAAAATCTTCTTTGCCTCCTTTTCATGCTTTTGTTGTGCTCAAAGAGAGAATAAGAGTAAATGAAATAGTTCTTTCAAGGGTTTTACGAAGTGAAATAGTTTTTTCAAGGGATTTATGAAGGGCATGTACGTTTTGAAAAAAAGATTTGGCAGCTTTTATTTTCAAGAGGATCTTTTATCTTATCTGCCCCAGTCTGTGTGCTGTGTCCAGCATCAGAATTAAGCGGAGAGGACTTAAGTGAGAGGAGTATAAGCCTGTGAGAAAGGCAAGCAGTAAGAGTAGTTCTAGGACTGTCAGGTGTTTGTTTATCATATTCTAAGCAAAGGGATACATGAATATGGTTGGTTTTAATGTCCTTGAGCCAGGTGCTGGTTTAAGGGCTGAGCCTCATCGCTACTCATTCTTATTTCTGCTGGCATCTTGTCAACCTATTTTTTAGTGGGTGGGGGGTTGTAGAGTTTCATAACCCTAGTACTTTTGAGTTAAAAAAAACTATAAATACAACAGATAAGTATATAATTTTAAGATACACATTAAAAACATGCTTGTTTTGGAATTGCATAAACAACTTGAGTATCTGAATTTGATCCTATTTTTGAAAAAATAAGAAACTAATTCAATTGGTATTCCTGTCAGTCCAAATTATTTTACAGCATAAAATGTTATGGAATATGTGCCACTGTGAACTTGTTGCTTTAATTGCTTGCCTAATTATAAGCAATGAACTAGATATTGGCATCTTCAGACAATCCAGCCAAATCCATACATGAAAAAGTAAAAAATGACATAGGGAGGCTCGTTGTTGTAAGCTTAAATGGTCAGTTCTTTTACTAAAGGTCTATTTTATGTATAACAGCTGGGCAACTCCAAAAATCCATGTGGGATCATCTTTAAAATAACTGCCCTATGCGCCACAACTAAAAAATTGAAGCAAGGCCTTTATGAGAATAGAATAGCACCATATTTGTCTATATTTAAGATGAAAATTGAAATGCTCATTACCTACGGTCAATGGAGAAATGCCCAATTCAACAATGCTATTTAAGTTCTAGGACTGTCAGGTATTAATATATATTTGTTATTTTTAACATTTAATGTATATAGATTATAGGTATGTACCCGAAACCCAAACTCTGGGATTTTTTTTTTCCATATTGGCATATACCCAAACCCCAAATCCCTGTTCCCATACCAGGACCAGCAACTTAGAGTAAAAGATATGATTCCTGTAATGAGATTATAAAGTTTTATTTGTATCTGGTTCAATTTGCAACAAATGGTAGAATTAACAATTATGCTTATGAGTATTATCTACTACCATTGTGCATATGGTTCTGAACTTTTGTTTGCTTACAGGTGGTTGCTACTCTAAGAGGGCACTTGGATTACTCCTTTGCATCTGCATGGCATCCAGATGGTCACTATTTTGCCACTGGAAATCAGGATACCACCTGCAGGATCTGGGATGCCAGAAACCTGAGCTCTGCATTGACAGTCTTGAAAGGGCGAATTGGTGCTATTCGTTCATTGAGGTTCACAACAGATGGCAGCTTTCTGGCAATGGCTGAGCCAGCTGATTTTGTACATGTGTTTGATGTTCGGCACAACTATGAACGAAGTCAGGAAATTGACCTCTTTGGAGAGATTTCAGGAGTGTCATTTAGTCCAGACACAGAGTCTCTTTTCATTGGAGTAGCTGATCGAACCTATGGAAGCTTGCTTGAGTATAATCGCTGCCATGAAAACTCGTATCTTGATTCAATGATTTAGTTTGCAGAAGTTGCAACTTGCAAGCCCTCTCCATTGATATCTTGGTTGCCAGAGTACACCATAAGCCTTTAAGTAGTAGCTGGAAATAAGTTTGTTGAAGGCCTATATATTTAGTGGAAGTTGAGTAAAAGTTCATTAGACTGCTGTTTAATTGTTTGAGGCATTGGTAGTTGCAGTGCTTCAGAATAGATTTTCGGCAGCATGTAAATAGAAGATGAACATTGGTTGGAACTTGGAAGTAATGTTCTGTTTGTATATCACCTGTCCGCATCCTTGGTTTTGGATGGAAAACATGCTTGTTATGTCTTCTGTTCCTTTTAACTGTTCGGACATTACTCTTTAACTGCAAGTAATCTTGATATTGCATCTGATATTGGGCAGGAGCAACATAAATCGAACATATGGTGGACATCATATGCTTTTATACTGATTAAATGCCCTTGTGAGTAATTCAAAGAACAATCCGACTGGAGCTTTGGTGAATGAATGCCTTCAGAAGTTAATTTATTCATGGACTCCAGAATAATTTGACTGGGGTTGTGATGATTATCATGCCTTTGAGCATTTTGGTATAGACTTTCTATACTGGTCTAAATCTTGTAAATTTTGCTAGTGAAACAAACATGTTTGCAATGACGTAGGAAGTGTCTAAATTTGGGTATCCTTCATGGAAGTAAAAAAAGAGGTTATATGATATAAAATTGACTAATAGAGACATTTCTAGAATATTTATACTCGTACAATGTTAATATTTGTTACGAGTTTGTGACCATATTGACGTTGGTGGAATGTTCCAAGCTAGTAAAACCGTATTCTTTCTAACAAAGGAAGGTAATTAGTGCGTGTTGCGGATAGATGAAAATGGGACACAATATTTATGATAAACTGCACCTTTTTAGATTAGCGGCTTTGTGTTCGTTTTTAGTTGTGGTTTCATTTTTTTTAATTGGGAATTCTGTCAAATGATACATTATTACAATACCAAAAAAAAAAAACAATTGAAAGGAGTGGGATGTTTGGGCCACCGAAGACAACAATTTGTATTTAGTGAGAATGATTCCCCTGGTGGGTTTTGGTAAGCCAAACATTTTACCAGTTGAGCTGTGGCAAATTGCGATTTCTTTAATATTTATATGTTTATCATTGTGGTATCTATGGAGATATCTACACTGAACATGACAAAATCTGTAAATCAATAATAAATGCTCTAGGAGGGCCATGAAAGTTTCAAATGCACCAAAGATAGGGGGAAAGAGATCAAGGAGAGATCCAAAGGATTCAACAAAGCTCTATGGTACAAGCAAGAACATGGAATTATTTTTTCATTGGCCCGTACAAGCAAGATCATTCCACTAAGATATTTGTTACTTCGATTATTATAGCTGTTATTATGAATATAGGTCTTATGCTTATACTCCTAATTGTTAGTTGCATGTCTATATACGTGTTTACCATGGTTGCAAATGCATCCTCCTAGAAAACATGCGTATATGCATATAATGTGCATACATGTCCATCCTCCTAAGAAGAACATGCGTATATGCATATTATGTACATACATATCCATCCTGCTAAGAACAATTAAATTACGTGCTTTCTGGTGTTCATATTTTAACTGTATATAGTGTAGTCATGTAATCAACTGATGAGATTGATGACATAAATTCATGATTGAACAAATAATAAACATAAAAAAAACCAATGTGATGGTGTCAAGACATAAAAAAGAAAAATCACACTAAAAATAAAATAAAATGGAATGCAAATTATTTGATTGATAACGTGAGACATTGCCTTTACTTATATAAGTAGCTTATAACAATTATGTTCATCATGCCTTGGTTTATTGCAATATATACATTTGGGTTTCTCAATTGGTTTATCCTCTTTGGAAGAGGTGAGTGGCACCAGATTTTGTCTTAGTCTTAGATTTCTTCCTCTGGATGATTGTACTAACAATGCTTGATTCTTAGGAAGTGTATCAATTTGGATAAACTTTGCTTTCTCTCTAGTCAATCAATCACAAAATATCTCAAAAGAAAGCATGTTAAAAGATTCACCTAGGCCATCCATAGTGGAATAAAATGAAAAAAAGAAAGCAAATGGCCTCTCCAACTTAGACAAAATCAAGAATAATACATTCCTTCATAGACTGATCTTTTCCACATCCAATCAATTGAGATCTTAAGGATTTGAACTTAACCAAATAATCCTCAATGCTAGGAAATGAATCAGTCGAAAGAGATCCCAATTTCACCTCTAATTGCCAAGCACAAACATCACTAATTGAACCAAACAATTCTTTGTACTTATCCCATACCTACCATGGCATAGTGCACTCCTCAATATGGAAGAAAAAGCTGTCAGAAACATGCAATGCAATCAAGCCCATAGCCTCATCGCATTTGTTCTTATGAGCAAATCTCTCATACTCCTTGGTAAATTTTGGTTGATGATCACCCAAAGTAGACCACAAACCCTTGGACCAAAGTAACCTTGCATTCTTAATTATGAGTGAGTACCTTAAATGAACTTGGTTTAGTCATGAGAGCAACAAGCACCAAGATAGCAAAAAAACAATATATTGCAAAAATATGATATGAAACCTCCCAAATTTGAGTCACTACTAAAATGAAGCCCCCCAAAAGACAACTTCTCCAAGTATTAGGATGTCCAAGTAATTAGTCACAATGTGAAATTTGCAAATACTGAATAAAATATACTTGGGGTTGAATTTGGAAAAAGCGTATGGATATAAAAATAGAGCTCCTCAATACCTTTCCGATGCCACAAGAATCACAAAAAATATAGATCCAGGCAAAAAGTTATGAGCTCGAAGGTCCAAATGGGAGATTTGATTTCAAACAACAATAAAATGCATCTGCAACAAAATATGACAAAATGAACTGGAACATTGTGAAGTGCTCAGTGTTAGTTTTAGGACTAGAAATGAAATAAGCAGAGAACACAACACAATAGACTAATGAACACAACAATTTACCTTGGGAAAACCACCCTCCTCGAGGGAGAAAAACCCAACAAAAAAATATCTCTTATATAATAGAAGAAATAAGAGCAAAAATCTACTTACAACACAGGACTAACACAAGGCTGAATTTGATACAATGAATAATAGCACATCTCCTTGATGCAAAAATACAAATGAATGTGATTGTCCTTGAGATTGAACTGCTGCTACTAAATGTTCTGCTGCTACAAAATGATCTGCTGCTAAGTCTGCTTGAACTGTTAAGAATGGTGAACACTTGTTGCTGATAATGGTGAACACTTACTGCTAGAAATATGCAAATATCTACTGCTAATAAGATGCAAATGTTTACTGAAAATAAGGTGCGAATGAAAGGAATGAACTTAATGATTAAATGAATGATCACCGCCTTGTATATATACAAAACTAGGTGACTTCTCATCTAGGTCAACTCCCTTAGAAGATGAGAAATATAAAATATTAATTACAACATGAAGGCCGACCAGCCTTGAACGAAGGTAAAATAGCTCCCGAAGCTATAAAACACTAACACTCCCTCTTAGCTAAGGAGGTATTTTCCAAATATCCTAGTCAAAGAGTCTCTCAACATGACGCTCATAATGGATGCACCCACATCTCAGTCTTAGATATGTACATGAGTTCATCACAGAGTCTCTCAACGTGATGTTGTCATGGAGTCTCTCAACATGACGTCTCATCTTAGTCTCAGAGATGAACAATGGCTCACACCTCATATTTCTCCGTCTCAGAGAAATATACACTACAAGGGCTTTCACCTCATATTTCTCCGTCTTAGAGAAATATACACTACAAGGGCTTTCACCTCATATATGATGTCTCATCTTAGTCTCAGAGATGAACAAGGGCTTGCACCTCATATTTCTCCATCTCAGAGAAATATACACTACAAGGGCTTTCACCTCATGTTTCTCCATCTTAGAGAAATATACACTACAAGGGTTTTCACCTCATATTTCTCTGTCTCAAAGAAATATACATTACAACAAGTATTCATGATGATGTGACTCCCTCTGAAGCTCCAAGTACTGGCATCAACCTCCTGACCTCCTCGTCCAAGGTTGCCTTTGATGGTTTGTCAGACTCCCTATGAATGTTATTTCCTCCTCTTCGAAGAAACTGACCGGCTTTAGAATGAGAAACCTTCTGAATCGACTTTAGAACTTGGCTCCTTTTGAGATGTCCCTATGTCAATTTCCATAGTAGAAGCATGTTGTGTAGACCTTAATTTACAATCTCGAGCAAAGTGACCATACTTGTCACACCTGAAACATTGAATGTGAGAGAGATCCTTCTCCTTCTTCGGTTCTGGGGCAGAATCTGATTCTCTGTCTCTATTCCTCTTTCTTCCTTTGCCTCTTTCTCTAGAAGTATGTGTAGCAAGAACTTGATTTTCTAGATCATGATAGTTTTGTCCAATTCCTCTTGTTGCCAACCTGGACTCTTCTTGAATACAATCAGCTCGAAGATGATCAAACTTGGGCAACTTAGATCTCCCACTGATGTTTTGAATAAAGGGTTCCCAAGATTGAGGAAAACCATTTAGTGCCAACATAACAAGATCTCTGTTTGTAATTATATCCCCAATAGTGCTCAACTGATCTCTCAAATCAACAATCTTCATAAAGAATGAGATGACTGAATCTTCTTTATCCATTTTTACATGGTAAAGCTGTTGTCTCAAAGCAAGGGCTTTGCTGGTATTGTTGATTTCATATAATCCTTTGAGCTTTGAGTATCAAACATTTCTTTAGCTGTCTTCAACTTGGAGATGATTGGTAATAGGTGATTCATCACAGAGTCTATCATGATCTTTCTAGCCTTTGTGTTGTTTTTCTTCCACTGGATTTTCTCAGTATCACCGGAAGGCTCGGGCATATCACTTTCCATGAAATCAAGAAGATCATTCTCCTCTAATGCAATGAGTACCCTAGGTTTCCAAGAGTTGAAGTTTGAGGCTCCATTAAGCTTGTCTTCTACCTTGACACCATTCACCATTTTCTTTTTCTGCGCAAATTCACCTTCAAAGATCTGTCCTTAGTTGTAAATAAATTGCAACCTTAGATCTGCAATATTTTTCCTTCAAGATTTTCCCTAGATGAAGAGTTGACTTGACTGTTTAAACAAATCTGATTAGATCTTTCCTTAGACCCGCTCTGATACCATGTTAGTTTTAGGATCAGAAATGAAATAAGCAAAGAACACAACACAATAGACTAATGAACACAACAGTTTACCCTGGGAAAACCCTCCTCGAGGGAGAAAAACCCAATAAAATATATCTCTTATATAATAGAAGAAATAAGAGTAGAAATTTGCTTCTAACACAGGTCCAACACAAGGCCGAATTTGATACAATGAATAATAGCACCTCTCCTTGATGCAAATATACAAATGAATGTGATTGTCCTTAAGATCGAATTGTTGCTACTAAATGATCTACTGCTACAAAATGATTTGCTGCTAAGTCTGCTTGAACTGTTAAGAATGGTGAACATTTGCTGGTGATAATGGCGAACACTTGCTGCTAGAAATATGCAAATATCTATTGCTAATAAGATGTGAATGTCTGCTGAAAATAAGGTGCGAGTGAAAGGAATGAACTTAATGATTAAATGAATGATCACCACCTTGTATATATACAAAAGTAGGTGACTTCTCATCTGGGTCGGATCCCTTAGAAGATGAGAAATATAAAATATTAATTGCAACATGAAGGCCGCCCAGCCTTGAACTAAGGGAAAATAGCTCCCGTAGCTATAAAACACTAGCACTTAGAACCAAATTTTCAACGATATCTCATTGTCGAAAAAGTGAACTCTCGAGTCAAAAGATATGGTCCTTGGAAATAAATTGCTTTATTAGGGCCTTAGGGGGAAAAAAATAGGCCCCATGGGTGTTGGCTAGTGGTCAACCATGTGACCAAGCGTTGTTGGCCGAGTTAAAAAAACATAGGTGGTGGTGGTGGGTTTTATGCACCACTTGTTGGCACCTGTGGGCTTTAAAGCCCTCTTGTTGACACAAGACTGTCGACAAGATACCAAGCACTACAAAAAACAATTAAACAAATTGTTAATAAAAAATCTATTTTTTAAAAATCGCCAACTAAACCATACCTTTTGCATAGGATGATATAGGACCGTACTATTGACACAGATATTGCATAGAGATGATGCTTGTGCAGTACACATATGTGTAGAATATTCCTTGTCTACCGACTATATTTGCTTGTGATTATTGACGAATGTGTACAGACTATACAATATAGATTTCGTACAAACAAAATAATGGTGGGGATTTGAAAAATTCTTCTAAGGGCTTGGGGTAGAAATCTTTGATTTGGATGATTTGATAGTCGATCTTAGGGTTTTTATGCCTCTTGGACGTGATGGCAAGGTTTGTTTTGACCCAAAATTCTCCAAAATTGTAGCTACCTCCTAAATCTAGCAACCACTTTACAAATTCAAATCCTCGTAGATTTGACCTTACATGCCCAATTTGTACATGACCTTATGTGCATATCTAGTGCTCATGACAATCTATTTAATTATATTCCTTAAGATGACATCTCTTTGAGACATTATGTCACATAGGCCTGTTCTTTGTGCATGTCTCCATATTTTTCATGCCTACAATCATTGCATTCCATGAGATAACTTCTCTTCAAAGATGCTTTGTTCCAACACCATAGTTGTGCTTCCCATGCCTTATTTTCTTAGATAATTATTGTAACTATCCTAGTCAAAGCCCTTTTGTGAGTAATTATTAACTTGGATAGAGTTACCGATGAGAGTAAATTGGCTTTTGTTCACAGCTTGAAATACAATGTATTACCTTTTTGACAATTGAGACAAGGTTATTAACATTGAAGAAAGTGTCGTTGATACCCACTTTGTCATTGGATCATTGCTCAAGGGGTTGTTACTAACTACCATAAAGTATTGAATATGCTTTTATCTCCCTATTGATCTTTATAGGAAGATTAGGAACTTGAAACAATAATACCGATTTTAACCAATTTTCCATTTGGATTGTTGTTTTAGAACCAAATAACATAGTTTTTGAATACCATTGACCCAATCTTATTGGCTTTCAAAACATAATTATCAACTAGAGTAAACCACTGCTTATCCTTTGTCTTTTGTTTTTGGGACATAGAAAATTATACGTAGTCTGCCTTGGCAGCTAAGGAAAACTTATCAATATAGACAAAATTACCGATTTATTTAGGTCTTATTTTATTTTGGTGTTTAATGCCCGATTCCTAACTTTCATCGATGATGATGAAACAACTTCTCGAACCACATGCACAAGGATAGAAAAGGAATATCTCAGTTGCATAATAGGATGGTGAAGTTATAATTTGCAGAGCAAAGTAGGATCAATGTCACTCTCCTAACTGAAACCAAACAATAAGATACAGCTGCTAGCTCAAATGATAAAATACAATAGGGTGACGCAAGCAGCAAATCTTTGTTTCAAGATTTCCTATCAACGGGTATATATAGACTCCCCAACATGAAAGTTTTATTCCTAGACCCAAAGTAATGGATTGAATGATGAGGCCACTTTCATTCCTTCGACCTTCACCCACCTTTGCATTCCATCCATTAACAATTCCACAAGAATCTACAGCTAGCATAGGTGCAATAGCTGTTTCGATCAATCGCACCATCTCACTTGGCATGAAGCTAAGCTCAGCAATGCCCTCCAATTTTAAATCATTTAGTCGAGCTTGAACCATAGTTTAAGTATCACTATCATCAATATGTTGAAATGAACCATGTAGGGTAATGTAGGGTAAGCTATAGAGAGTGAATCACATCCATTTCTACTTTTTCCCATGGAAAACTTCTTCTTTTGACAACTTCTAGGAATCCCTTGAATGAAGAACGAGGGTGCATTCTCTGAACATCATCTTTATCATTGGGATGATGCTTTGCTCCTCCCCACTTCATCTCTTTTGCAGTGTGAGATCTAAACTAGAACAAAAAAGTATTTTGATGTGATTCTAGCAGTCGCCATACAACAGAGAACATCCCCAAGAGATGTTGCTCCTGGATAATCAACATCTGCTAAACTATCTGTACTCAAACCTATTGAATCCCTGTAGTATGCAAGCAATGAGTCCGGGGCATCCTTAATTTGAGCTTTCGTGGGGGTCTCTCTGGGCAATCAGAACTCACCCTCGAAGTAAAGGGCAATGCCATCACACTTGATAAGATCCATGATACTGGGAGACTGAGTTACAATTCCAATAGGTGCGTCTCATAGAAGTAGTGTTTTAGTCCTAAGAATATTGTTCTCTGTCAATTAAGCAACCAATTGCAATTCCATGTTAATCTGAAGAAGAAATGTCTGCATAAAAAAATCACAAGCTTAGCGAAGAGGAAACAGAATGGATCAGAGTGAGGTGTGATGACAAACCACCAAGCACCAACTTGGCCTGCGCCTCCACATTTTGCATGCAAATAAATAACAGAGCAGCAGTTTATGCGGAGAAAATAACTGAAATTGGTTTGTGAATTTTCACAACCCATTTTTACTAAGTTAAGAATATGATTGTGTATTTTCACAACCCAATTTATGGCTTGACGGGGTTGTAAATCTTCACCTCATTTTTTTGACTCGTGGGTAGTGATTTTTCACAACCCTTATGTTTTGTTTTTTTTTCTTAAGTTGTGAACTTTCACAATTTTATTTGTTTATTTGTTTATTTTCTCCCACTTAATTTTATTTTCTCAATAATAAACACTCATCTCATTAAAATAAGTAATTATTAAAGCGACCACTAACCGAATAATATTTCATGAATCAAAAGATATTAATTTTGTTACAAAATTGTTGGAAACCACTGACAAAGCATCCCAATAATGTAAATGATTTGCGAGCTCACCGATGGAGAATTTTTGATAACTTTGGATTAGATCCAGGTATTTTTGGCTAAAAACTTGTCACATTATCAAGAACCCTGATATGATGAAACCCAATGAGCGATATATGCCCAACTTTTTTGAAATTGCAATTTTAGTTGTTTCTACAACTTCACACACAAAAATGAAAGTTTTAATATCTCAAAATCCATGAACCATTATGACTTAAACATTGGGAGAAATACCACCAAAAACATTCCCATTAAAGGAATATATACCAGCTCATACAAATTTTCAAATTTAATTGTTTTGCAAATTCTGCCAATGTTCACAATTGCTCTTGGGCTTGAATTGGATAAATAGACCCCTTCATTGAATTTAGTAAAAGAAATTTGAATTTGTAACAAAGAACTTGAATCAGTTGGAATAAAACAATGCAAGAGATCTGGGACAAAGGCTTTGAGGTGAGAATTTTGATCAAATGCATGACCTATTCACCAAAAACACCTGAGATATTTGCATTTAGGAATGACCCATTGAGATATTTTGACACAAAAAGTTTAGAATTTGGACATGTTATAATGGAGGCAATACAAAGATGTTATCCTTTGCTACATGTAGACTTACATCAATATGAAATACTCTTCAAGTCATCAATACCTTTTCTCTTTACTATAAGAACACTTGTAGCATGTTCCAACTTGATATAAATATCCAAACCAATTTTCAAATCAAAACTCCCCAACTAGGGGTTCCCCAAAATCCTCAATAAAAAATCAAATGTATCAACTTGTTTTCCACATCTTCACAAGACATCTATTTAGCCTTATTCAAAGCATACCCCTTTTCACCAATTAACCATTTCTCCTATTTTTGCACATAGTCTAGCTCACTTTCTTGTGAATAACGACCCCTTTCTCTTAACTCATGAATCTCTTTAGGTGCAAATTCGTGTAAGGAAGAATTACATTGTAAATAACCTTAAAATTATATTTTCTAGCCCCATACTTGACTATTTATAACAAATATTAAATAAACTCAATGTCATAAAATTAAAACATGCTCCCAAAAGAGAAATATTCTTTGAATAATGAATATATTTACTATATGATTATTGTGTACACCAAATTATCATCCAAACCTTTGAGAGACTTTTGATTATATGCCCATAACAATTCTACCAACATTGTATTCACAACTCTTAATTTTTGATCTATTTGTGTTTGGAAGACAATGAACTATTTGAATTTTGTGTCTATTATTTCCCAAAGTGTACATAAACATTTCTCAAAAAATTGGAATTCCTACTAGAGATAATACTTCTTAGAATACCAAAATGTATTCACACATTATTAAAAATAAGTCTACTGCATCGCCCCTTGTTACTAGATCTTTTTGTAGATATCAACACACATATATTGGTAAAATATCCATCATAAAAATAAAATAAAACTATAATAATTTCTTCTCTTATTCTTAGGAAGACCTCCAAAAAAAATCCTTAAAGATGCTTTTCTAGGGCTTTTTAGGTATGAAATGGTTTGTACAGCCCCAACTTCTAATTATTGGGCTTACTCAAAATTCACAGTTGACAACTCCATATAAAATTTGTAACATGTGATGTCAAACATGGCTAATAAAACTAATATTGGAGATCTAGTTTTATTCAATCTAAAATGTCTAGTTGTATTTAATTTATGTGACTCCCAAATTAGCAATTAACCCTATGTTGCTAAATATAATGGTCTTGATGAGGCTCAAAGCCAACATGTTTTTTTTTATATTTAGTTTCGTATACCTCTTGGATGACTTGAGCAGCTGAGCCATAATGTCATTGTCTAACCCTCTTTTTACACCTCTTGATGTTTCGGTGATGGTTTCCTTTCGAAGGTTTTAATGTTTACAAACTAGGGCTTTTAAAATTTTAAAAAATTAGGAGAAGATTTCTTTAAAATTTTAAACAATTTCTACCCTTTCAAAAGCCTAGTTCAATTTCTAACTCTAGAAAACCAGAAATTCTTCTTCTATACCGGAACACACAAAGATAGATTGAATTTACTTACTATTTTTTCACTTGTTGTAAGCCCTAGAAATGTCATAAAAAACCCTTGTTCGCTCAGAAATCTACAACAATTTTGCTCTACAACCTTCACTTTGTGTCTTGAATAATCAATTAAGAAGAGTGAGAGATAACAAAGCTTATGTTTTGATTGGCTTAAGACCCATACAAGTCAACACCAATAGGAAGCAAAAGATTATTTCACAAACTCGTGGTAGGAAAATAGTAACATGAAAAGTGCTTGTGAATTGAAGAGATTGTGCAAAATGATGCCACATGTTCTGTGGGACACAAAAAAGCACAAGGGTTCAAACAATTTTTAAAGCACATAATTGCAACATGCCCAACTGATATTTGAGCAAATGGGGTCAGTAAGCAAACGAGACAGAGGCCTTGGAGACATAACTTAAAGGTTGTGACACCAGAACCAATAGTCAACGACCAAATATAAGAAAAGTGCAAGGGCTTGAGCAAGACTTAGGGTTTAAGTGAAGGTTTAGGGTTTTTCCAAAGCCCTAATACAATTTTTTTTTAAAGAAACCCTTGCAAAACATAGGATTTTTAGGAATTTGAAAGGATCAAAATAGTTCAAAGGGAAAACTTTTAATAAACACCACTAGGTACAAGGTTTAAATAAGGGGCTTATTATCTTCTTGATAATTTTGTAAAGCAAAATCTTGTGAATACCATTCCTAACATCTTCAACACCATCATACAATTTATGATTTACAATTAGCACTACCTTTTGTGTGGAGATACACATTTTAAGGGTTTGTATTATAATTCTGGTGTGTAAACTTATTGGCCCAAGATGACTATTGTTTGTACCATCTCTAATGTGCCAGGTAATCACTTAGAAACCTACCCGAAGTATCAATTTATTTGTAATGAAGTGACACCTCTATTTCGAGGTACCACACATGTTTTTATTAATCTCTTCTTGTTATTATTGAAGAAGTAGATACTTGAACTTAAAACCATTTTTTTAGTTCACAAAAAAGTCTAGTTGCAAATGAATGCTTATGATACTTGTAGACTCAAATTTGAATTTTATCAATTGATATTCCTACTTGATACACAATCTAAATAAAATCTAAATAAAATATAGATGAAAGATTGTAGTTGCTTAAATTGAACCACAAAGCACCATTACAACTAAGAAAAACTAGAAAATGGCCTCACAACACATAGGCTATCAAATGAAGTTGATTTTATCAAATCAAACGACCTATGTTGTTTGTAAGCAACTAATTTCTATATTTCCCTTATAACTCCTAGGAGAACACCATGAGACATCCAGCAAGGGATTGTGTCAGTTAAAATATTCTAATATGACTAGAGGTAGACCCCACTAATAGCACCTGGTATAAAAAGAGAATCGAACGTGAGGGTGATGGGGACCAATGGTGGGGCTCCTGACAAAAATCCCACAATGATCCTACGCACTATCAAATGAGGTTGACGTCATGATTGTATGGTGTGCACTTGCTGATACTCCTACTTCTATGAATTATCCTTGTGCACGTCACCAAACAATAAAATTTAAAGTGGAAATCGATCTGTCGCAGCCACAAGTCACCATCAACAAAAAGGAACAAGGCAGAAGCAGATTTGTCGGTTGTAGAGAAGAATTCTATACAGTACTAGTGACGCACAAGGGGTTCTTTCAGGAAGAAAGAATGATGAAACCAAGAAGTATGTCCATTAGCGCAGAGTCCATCCTTTAAAATTTCAATATTTTCAAGACCAAAATTGAAGATACTTGCCATCTATAAATTCTCCAAAGAAGCCATAAGATTCTGCCACTCTTGTCAGAAGTTTGAAGCAACGTTACAATTCTATGGTTGGATCCTCTGTGGAAGTTTGAAGTAATGCTACAATTCTATGGTTGGCTCATAAGTGTCAATTGGTGAAGTCCAACGGGCCTCTTTGATCCGTGTCCCTTCACATTCTGCTATGTCCCTTTCTTGTTCGTTGTTCCCTTCTACTATAAAAATCATCTTATGAAAAACTCTTTGTATACGTTGTTGTGAAGATAATAAAACAGAATTTCCCTTGCTTTTTCCGTGGATGTAGTTATTAATGGTGAACTCGAGTAAATTGTTGTGTTTTGTGTTTTTTCTCTGAGCATCTGTTTTGGTTAAATCTGAATTTTGGGCTTTTGTTTATTTGCTCTTTATTATCAACAAGTGGTATCAGAGTTGAGCCAATTGAGATGCGCTTAAGGAAGACAAAATTGAAAAGTTTTCGGGTCAAAACTTTGGAAACTGCAAATTGATTCAAAAGACCTCATAATTGCGTTAGAGGAAAAGTCCACGAAACATACTGCTATGTCTGAATGAGGATTGGGACAGATTGTACAAGAAAGCAAAGACAACCATTATCCTCTCTCTTTCAATCAATGTGTTGTTCATTGTTAATGGGATTGATTGTCTGACATGTATGAGAGTGCTTTCGCTTGTAATAAAGTCTTCTTAATGAAGAAATTGTTCAACTTGAAGATGAAAGAAGGCAGCAATATTTCCAACCACTTGAATGATTTTAATACTCTAATCAACCAATGAATTTATGTTGATATTAAATTTGAAGAAAAAATAAAATCCATCTTGCTATTGTGTTCTCTTCCCGATAATTGGGAAGGTGTTGTAATGGTAGTTAGTAACTCGGTATTAAAAAATAAAGGATCCAACACAAAAGGAAATGTGTTGAACTTTGATGATGTGGCTGCAATTCTTCTCAACAAAGACATGAGAAGAAAACATCAAAATACTTCATTCGGAGAGGCTTTGATTTTCGACAATAGGGGGAGATCCCAAGAATGGGGTAGACATAATAATAGAAGAAGATCTAAATCTCACTGAGATCTAAATCCAAGGGCATAAATACAAACTGTTGGTTTTGTGGCAAGGAAGGCCACATAAAGAAGAATTGATGGTCATTCAAGAAGCGAAAAGTCAATCAAAAGAAAATGAGGTAAATACAACATATGAAGATGATGAAGGTGCACTTGTGTTATCTTTAGGTGAAACTACAATAGATGTTTGGTCATTAGATTCTAGTGCTTCTTTTCATGCCTCTTCGTGGTGGGAAGTTTTCAAAGATTATCAAGAAGACAACTTTGGTAAGGTCTATCTTGGTAATGATGAACCTTTTGTTAATGTTAGTAAAGGAGATGTATTATTGAAATTAAAAATGGAAATAATTAGCTGTTGCGGGATGTGAGACATGTCCCACAACTCAAAAGAAAAATGATTTCTACGAGACAACTAGATGCTCAAGGTTGTAGCATCACTTTTGAGTCCAACACTTGGAAGGTGATCAAAGGAGCCTTAGTGATTGCGAGAGGTAGCAAATTAGGCACTTTGTATGTGTTAGAGAGTTACACTAAAGTGGGAGCTATGATGGTGGCCATGAATAGTGGGACGAAGCTTTGGCACAAGAGGCTCGAGCATATGATCAAGAAGGGCCTTGAAATTTTGCTCAAAAGGGATCAACTTCCAGGTTTGAAATTTGTTGATATAGAGTTATGTGAGCATTGTATCTATGAAAAATAAAGGAGAATCAGTTTCTCTATTTCAAGCGAATGACAAGAAGACACAACCGTTGGAACTAGTGCATTCAAATGTCTTTGGTCCCACAAAGGTAACTTCTATTGGTGGGTCTAATTATTTTGTCACCTTTATTGATGATTACACTTGGAAGGTTTGGGTTTATATGGGTAAGTGCACAAAGATGGGGGGGCCAAAAAGTGGCCACTTCACTTTTTGGTCCTAAAATAGTGAAAATGTGAGCGTGTTCTAGCAAAACACACTTGTGTTATGGATTGGTAGTGACCGAACCTAGGCTCAGTCATCGCCAAGCCAAAACACGAGTGTGTTATGGTTTGAATTTCAAAAACCATGAGTGCATTATAATGTGCTCACGTTATTTGAATGCATTGACAAAACACAAGCGTGTTATAACACGCTTGCATTTGTGAATGCATTGATAAAATGTGAGTGCGTTATAATGTGCTTGTGTTATAGTATGTATTGAAAAAATTTCTTTCTTTTTTTCTCTTTCTTGTACTTATGTTTCAGGGAAATTATATACATGAAATAAAGATTTAAGTATAAGTTGACATTTACTTTCTTATACTTTAAGTTATATTTTATGTATATAGTTTGAGGATGTTTGAGAGTGGTTTCAAATCTCTAGGGGTTATAATCCAAATTATAGCTTTTTGAGGATCTTATAATTTTTTAGACAGTCAAATTTCAGTAATCAACATGTTAAATTTTAGTAATCAAGAGGTCAAATTTTAGCAATCAGGAGGTCAAATTTTAGTAATTAGAAAGTTGTACCATCTTTCCCTCTCTCTCTCACTCGTTTATCCCTTATGCTCTAGACCTCTCTTTCACTCTCTCCTTCCCTCTCTACTTCTCTTTATCTCACCATTCTCTCTCTCTCTCTGCCTCCCTCCCACCCACCTTCCCTCTCTACTTCTCTCTATTTAACCTATCCCTCTCTACATCTCTCTCTCACCCTCTCTCTCTCTCTCAATCTCTCCACCTTCCTCCTTCCCCCCTCTCTCTCATTCTCTTTATGTCACTTCTCTCTCCCTTCGTCCCTCCATCCCTCCCCCCTTCCCTCTCTACTATCTATCTCTCTCTATCTCTCCTTACCTATATAAATATCTATCTCTCTCCATCTCCACCTTTCCCTCCCTCCTTCCCTCTCTCAATCTCCCCACCTCTCTCTCTCTCTCTCTATATATATATATATCACCTCTCTCTCTCCCTCCTTACCTCTCCCTCTATCCCTTCCTGCCCCCCTCTCTACTTCTCTTTCCCTCCCCCCACTCTTTGTCTCTCTCTTCTCTCCATGTCTACCTCTCCCTCCCTCCTTCCCTCTCTCTTAATTTCCCAACCTCTCTCTCTCTCTCTCTCTCTCTCTCTACTTCTCCCCCTTCCCCCTTCTATCTCTCCTTCATTATATATTTCTCTTTATCTCACTCTCTCTCCATCTCTACCTCTCCCTCCCTCCTTCCCCCCCCTCTCTCTCCCTCTCTCTCAATCTCCCAACCTTCCTCCCCAAGCTCTATTTTGCCTTCTCTTTATCTCTCTCTCTCTCTCTCTCCCTCTCTCTCAATCTCCCAACCTTACACTTAACCCTATACCCTCAACCCTAAACACTATCCCTCAACCCTACAACCCTAAACCCTACACCCTGAACCCCTATCCCTATAACCTATACCCTCAACCTTATACCTTAATTCCTAAACATTATCCCTCAACCCTATACTTAAACCTTAAACCCTAAACTCTCAACGATTAACCCTATACCTTATACCCTCAAACCTCAACCCAAAACCCTCAACCCTCAACCTTATACCCTAAACCATACACCCTCAACCCTCATCCCTATACCCTATACTCTTAACCCTCAAACCTCAACCCTATAATTAAACCATAAACCATCAACCCTATACCAAATATCCTAAACCCTAATCCCTATATCCTATACACTTAACCCTATACCCCCAACCCTGAACACTATCCCTCAACCCTCAACCCTATACCTTAAACCCTCATCCCTATACCCTATACCATCAAACTTATACCCTAAACCCTGAAAATTATCCCTCAACCCTATACATAAACCCTAAACCCTACACTCACAATGATCTGAATTGAACTAAGAGATTTAGATAAGAATATCTGGTGTAAAAGAAAACCTACAATATTGTATTAATTGGAAAAAATGGCAAAACTCATGATAAGAGTTGCATGCCTTCAAAGTCATTGTTTTATTCAAAGTAACATGAATATATAGAAACTGAAGAATGCCAATAGTCATCACAAATTCAAAAATTTGAAATGAATAGATGGTTGTGAGAAAATACATACAAAATTCCAAAATTTCAAAAAAACTAGGAAAATATTTACCCCAACTTGGTGGGGTCATAAATTTCTACTTGGTGCTTGGAATTCAAATCCATTTAGACCGTTGGAAAGGTCTCCAAGAGGACTAATTTCATCCCCTTATGACCAATTCTCCTCTATTCAACATAAGGGACTGAGAAAATTTTCGAACCTAAATTTTTCCTTGAAGACCTCTGAAAATGTGATTTACTAGAACCTAGAAAATACCAAAAAATTCAAAAAATTAAATTTTTGACTTTTTACAATTCTATCATCTCCGAACTGCCCTGAAACATCCTTAGAATGCTCTAGATCACTCAACCCTTAACCCTATACCTTATACCCTAAACCCTACACCCTGAACTCTATACCCAATATCTTAAACCCTAATCCCTATACCCTATACACTTAACCTTATACCCTCAACCCTAAACATTATCCCTCAACCCTCAACACCCAAACCTAAACCCTAATCCCAATACCCTCAACCCTATACCCAATATCTTAAACCATAATCTCTATACCCTATACACTTAACCCTATACTCTCAACCCTATACCTTAAACCCTAAACCCTACACCCTCAACCCTCATCCCTATACCCTATACCCTCAACCTTATACCCAATATCATAAGCCCTAATCCCTATACCCTATAGAATTAACCTTATACCCTCAACCTTGAACCCTATCCCTCAACCCTCAACCCTATACCTCAAACCCTAAACCCTATATCCTCAACCCTCATAGGGGAGAGAGAAAGAGGGGGGAGGGAGGGAGGAAGGGAGAGATAGAGGGAGGGAGATGAGAGATAGAGATTAGAGAGGGAAGGAGAGAGTGAGAGAGAACAAGGGGGAAGGTGGGAGAGAGAGAGAGTGGAAGAGAGGGAGGGATGGATGGAGAGAGAGAGAATGGTGAGATAGAGAGGAGAGAGTGAGAGGGAGGGAGGGAGAGAATGACATGAGATAGAGAAGAAAGATTGATATAGAAAGAGGGGGAGGGAAAGATAGATATATAGATAGAGAGGTGTGTGTGTGTGTGTGTGTGTGTGTGTGTGTGTGTGTGTGAGAGAGAGAGAGAGAGAGAGAGAGAGAGAGAGAGAGAGAGAGAGAGAGAGAGGCAGGAGGGATGGATAGAGGGATAGAGGGAGGCCGAGGGAGAGATAGAAAGAAGGGGAGGGAGGGAGAGTTAGGGAGGAAGATAGAGGTGTGTGTGTGTGTGTGAGAGAGAGAGTGTGTGTGTTGGTATAGAGAGAAGGAGATAGTGAGAGGGAGGGAGAGTGAGAGAGAGAGGTAGGGAGAGGGAGGGTGAGGAGAGATAGATAGTAGAGAGGGAAAGAGGTAGGGAGGGAGACATAGGTGAGATAGAGAGAGAGTGATGGAGGGAGAGGTAGGTAAAGAGAGGGAATGAGAGGTAGATAGTGAGGAGAGATAAAGAGAAGTAGAGAGGGGAGGGAGGGAAGGAGAGGTAGGGAGGAGATAGAGGTGTGTGTGTGTGTGTGAGGGAGGTGAGATAGAGAGAATGAGAGAGTGAGAGAGAGGGAGGAAGGGAGGGAGAGGAGAGATAGTGAGTAGAGAGAGGAGAGAGTGATAGAGATTATAAAACTTGTTGACTACTAAAATTTGATCTCCTGATTACTAAAATTTGACATGCTAATTATTGAAATTTGACTAAGTTTAAAAAAATATAATATCTTCCAAAAACTAGAATTTGTATTATAGCTCCTAAAGATCTGAAATTACTCTCAAACATCTCGAAACTATATACATGAAATATAACATAAAGCATAAGAAAGTAAATATCCATATGTAAATGTCAACTTATACTTAAATATTTATTTCATGTATATAGTTTCCCTAAAACATAAGGACAAGAAGGAGAAAAAAAAGAGAAGAATTTTTTTCAATACAGACCATAACACGAGCACATTATAATGCACTCGCGTTTTGTCAATGCATTCAAATAGCATGAGTGTGTTATAACATGCACATGTTTTGTCTTGATTTGGGAATCCCCAAGCCTTTGGCCTGGATTTGCTTAGGATTTCCAACCCAAAGGCTTGGACTACCTTTCTAGCACCCAAAAAATGTGTTTTTGCATACTCTACAAAACTTCACATAATCTCGTTCATGCTAACCATTAGGTTTGCATTTCAAAGTTGAGTAAAACAAACACCCGAGTAATGTTAAGCTCTCTCTTAGCTATTTAATGATGTAATTTTTTTCACATTTTTACTATGTTAAGACTTTCATCTTTAATTTCTTTTGTTGGTGTATCCATTTTTGTCAAAAACCAATGTTTGACATTTTTTACTTTATTTTTTTAATTAAGAGGGGTAAACACTTTTGACTCAGAGCTATGAATCAGTTAGGTCACAAGCTGGGGACCTCATCCCCAATGGGGTTTGAACCTTGATGGCAATAATAACAACACAACAACTTAACCATCACACCATGCCACTATTGGTTTTTTACTTTATTTTTTAACCATTCAGTAAAATTTCAAATAAATTACACTTTTATAAACTAGACTCCATTCTACACATTAAAAAATTGTTTTTGATTGTTTTTCAAAAATTGTAAGGGTGGCATGATCAAATATGTTTTTCAAGATGTGTCTACTTTGAAAATTAGTAAAAAATCATATAATCATTAAAAAATTATAAGAAAAATCAGGCATAAACTACACGCTATTAGCTAATTTCTCATCGAAGCGATTTTTAAAATACTAAAGAAAATTAACCTTTTGAGGTACCCACAACAAATGCTATGTTATGTTCTTAAAAAAAAATAGGACCAATTTGTGTGGGTGCCTTTTTTGAACCCCTTAATCTCTACCATTTTCAAATAATATTAGTAGTTTAGAAAGTACATTCAGAGCACCACGATCCTTGTTTTTGTTGCATCTTCAAATTTTGAGTGTAACTATCCTCAATTTCTCATCCAACGCCAGTATTTCTTGATTTTAGGAAAAAAATGGCCACTTAAGACCCCTTTTTGGCTCCCCATCTTTGTGCACTTACCCATATGTCAAAATTAGGAAGTTTGAAGTATTTGAAAAATTTAAAAATTTCAAAGCAATTGTTGAAAATCAAACTAGCAACAAAATCCAGTGCTTGAAAATTGATAATGGTGGAGAGTTTTGTTCCTTGGAATTTGATAACTCTTGTGCAGATAATGGTATACAATGGATCAAGATTGTCCCTTTGACCCCTCAAGAAAATAGTGTAGCTGAGAGGTTGAATTGAACAATATTGGAGAGAGCTCGCAACATGCTTGTAAATGCAGGATTGGGTAAAGATTTTTGGGTAGAGGCAGTTAATACTTTGGTGTACTTGATTAGCTGAGGTCCATCTTCTCACTTGGACTTTGAGATACTAGAGGAGAAGTGGTTGGGAAGAATAATTTCGTACAGTCACTTGTGGGTGTTCGTATGTGAGGCCTTTGTTCACATCCCACAAGAAAAATGTACGAAGTTGGATGTAAAATCAAAACAATGTATATTTCTTGGATATGGTGATGGGAAGTATGGTTATTAGTTGTGGGATCCCATCACCAAAAAAGTAACTCACAACTGAGATGTGACTTTTAATGAAATATTATGTTAGAGTAATCATGTATTAGCTAATAATTAATTAATATTTAATTAATTATTAGTCTAAATTATTCTCATGCACTTAAGCTAAACTTTAAAGTGATTTTCTATGTTAACTAGAGAGATATTATTAGATCTTTTTGTCTCATTGCATGAGATCTTGACACTTGTCATGATCTAATCCATTTATCCTTTAGGGTTGCTCCTATATAGCACTCAACCCTCATTGTATTATCAGACCTTTGATGCCTTTGATAAAACTCTCAATCTTTGAGGAATCTTGTTTTCCTTGAAGATTCTTGAGGCTCATTCTGTAGCTTTTTCTTGTTGATGAATATCGCATATTATTGTTTGCAACCCTCTTGTGTGGAAGGTGTCTTTGTTCATTGTTTGATCCTATTACTTTTGTTCTTCATAATTCTAATAGAGCAATGTTTGTTTGTTAAGACAATGGAAGTCAGAAAAATAATGTGTCAATCAATGATATTGGAAATGGAAGTGATGTGTTTAAATCACTACAAACTCCTCAATTATAACATACACATCTACAACCCCATACTCTGCCTGATACCTCTATGCAAGATATACATAATCAAGTTTTAATGCAACAAAATCAAGAAGACATCTCCATTGGATGTAGTCTTTTTGAATCACAAGGACTAACATCAAATATTGGTTTAAATCTGTGGCCTAACACAAATTCTCAACCACCTAGTTCAATGGTTTTACCTCAATTCTCTACATCTAATGCAAGTTATATGTCTAATACTTTGCCACCCCATATTTCTCCAACTCTTCCTAAACAAAATCATATTAGAAATTCTAAAGAATGAAATTCTCAAGAGTCAATTCCTCAATTGAGGAGGTCCACTAGGGAACACCAACCTCCTACTAAATACAAAGATTTTGTGCATCATCTATTGATCTTTGATCAAGCAGAGCCAACTACATTTAGAGATGCTTGTAATGAAAAAGATAGTGAGAAATGGATGGATATCATGAGATAATAAATGGATTTATTGATGGAAAATCATACACGAGACTTAAAAATTGAAGAGCCTAAAAAATAGGCGGGTTTACAAATTGAAGGAAGAAGATGGTGGTAGGAAATGGTATAGGGCTAGATTGTTAATAGGTGCAGGACAACTGAGAGGGGGGGTGAATTAGTTGTCACCAAATTCAAATTTGAAACTTTAAATACTTATTAGCTTCACAATTATACTGTTTTGTTATTAAGCATGAGCATGAAATGTAGAAAACAAAAAGTAAAATCAACACATTGAATGTTAATGTTCAAGCAGCATCGTAGCATCTTCCAGCACATTCATTCCTTGAATAAATTAGATAATAGCCAAAGGCTATCTAATTTATAAGATCTCTTAAAGGCACGTTTCAAGAGTCATTTCGATTTGCTGATGAAAAAGATAAACATTAAATAATAAATCATTATTAATTGTTAATGTAAAATCGACGACTTCATTAAATGGCGCGATTTCTTAAAAGGAAATATTTTTATATGAGGCCGACTTTGTATATTGAAAGGTCATGACTTTTGAAGATATCCTCTAGTTGGCTATATAATGAGTTCGCTAGTATCTTCTTCAACATAGACAATTTAGATCGATTATTAAGAAAGTTCGAATTATTTCTTCTTTGAAGTGCGAATTCTTTCAAGAGCAGATTGAGAATTTCTCTAAGTGCAGATTCAGTTTACAAGGAAGAGCAGAGTATATTCTGTTATTGCATCTAGAGTTGATGCTGGTTATTGGCCTTGTATTGGCCTCATTGTAAAGAGAATTATTGCCATTACTTTATATATAAAAGAGAGATCTTTGTTGCTGGGTTTTTCTCCCTCAAGAGGAGGGTTTTCCCAGGGTATATGCTGTGTTTCTGTGTCTGATTTTTGAATTAATTTTCTGTGCACTTATCTGATCACAAAATTTAACATGGTATCAGAGCGGGTGTGAAGAAAGATCGTGGTTAGATTTGTGCTTTCACAACATTATTCTTATCTGTTGAAGGTTCTTGTCTATCTTCACATCATTAAAATGGTGAACGGATTGAAGATCGGGGATAGACTCGATGGAGCTTCTAACTACACTTCATGGAGATTCCGAATCATGCTTACATTAGAGGAGAATGATTTGGTTGAATTTGCAGAGACCAAGGTTCCCGAACCTGAAGCGGAAGAAGAGAAGCTGCAATGGAGGAAGAAAGATATCAAAGCAAAGAAGTTGCTGGTTGATTCCGTAAAGGATCACATTGTTCCTATCATCTCTAAGATGAAGACTGCAAGGGAGATGTTCAAGTCTTTGGAAGAAATGTATGAAATCAACAACACCAGCCGGGCTCTTGCGCTGAAGCAACAACTTCATCATGTGAAGATGTCAAAAGGAGAGACCGTGATCGCCTACTTCATGAGGATTGCAGATTTGAGAGATCAACTCTCCACTATTGGTCATATGGTTGAAGATAAAGATTTGACAATGCTTGCACTCAATGGTTTTCCATTATCTTGGGAGTCCTATATTCAAGGAATTAGTACAAGGTCTAAACTTTTGAAATTTGATCGTTTGAGGGCTGACTGCATCCAAGAGGAATCGAGGTTGATGGCTAGAGGTGTTGGCCCAAGTTCTTCTAATCAAGAAATCCATGTTCTTGCAGCCCAAGCTTCGAAGAAGAAAGGAAAAGGTGGGAAGAAGGGTCACTTCAAGAGAAATCATGATAAAGAAAATGATGTTGCTTCCCCTCCCAAGAAGAAGCGAGATTTGTCTAAAATTCAATGTTTTAGGTGTGACAAGTTTGGTCATTTTGCTAAACATTGCCCTGACAGATCTAAGCATCAAGCCTCTGTTGCAGATGTAGAGAATGTTTCTCCTCAGAAGGATGAATATTTGTTTTGCTCAGCCTTGTCATGCAATGCTGCCACCGATACCAACACATGGTTGATTGACAGTGGGGCTTCTCGTCACATCACCAGATTCAAGGAGCACTTATTAAATTTGGTGAAGAAAGACTCTTTGGAACAAGTTATCATTGGAGATGATGCTAGCTACACCGTGAAAGGGATTGGGACCTCTACTCTCCATTTGGATTCAGGTATCACACTTCAGTTGAGCAATGTTCTTTATGTTCCGGGGATCAAGCGCAATCTCATCTCTATTTCAGCCCTAGAAGATAAAGGATATCAAATTGCCTTCTCAAAAGGCAAAGTTCTTGTATGGATGGAGAACTCTAGTTTCAAAGATGCTCGAGTTATTGGAGTGAGACATAAAAGTCTCTACAGGGTTTGCACTCATCCTCTACAAGCCTTGGTTCATGATACTTTTTCTCTATGTGATCTTTGGCATCGAAGATTGGGGCATCTACACTTTCGTGCTTTGCCTTTTATGGAAAAGATGGTGACAGGTCTACCCAAGTTCGACAAGGAGCATGAAGGCACTTGCAAGGGTTGCGCTCTAGGTAAGAACGTAAAAGATTCTTTTCATAGTAGTGAAAGTAGATCTAAGAGTATTTTAGATCTCATCCATTCAGATTTATGTGGTCCTATGTCTATTCCTTCTTCAAGCGGATTTTTGTATTATGTACTGTTTATTGATGATCACTCTAGGAAAACTTGGATTTATTTCTTGAGGTCTAAAGAGTCTGAGGAAGTATTAGCTAGATTTAAGGAGTTTAAAGCCTTAGTAGAAAACCTTTATGGTAAAAGAATTAAGGTCCTTAGATCTGACAATGGTGGTGAATACACCTCTAGCAGTTTTCTAGACTTTTGTACAGATGTAGGGATTAAGAGGGAGTTCAGCGTTCCCTATAATCCTCAGCAGAATGGTGTTGCAGAAAGAAAGAATAGGACAATCATGGAAGTAGCAAAGGCCATGATTCATGATCAAGACTTACAGACTTTCTTATGGGAAGAAGCTTCCAGGACAGCTGTGTATGTGCAGAACAGAAGTCCTCACAAGGTTTTGGAGAATATAACTCCGGAAGAAGCCTTCACAGGGAAGAAGCCTGAAGTTAGTCACTTAAGAATCTTTGGATGTCCTGTCTATATCCATGTTTCGAAGGAGAAGAGAACTAAGTTGGAGTCCTCTGGCAAGAAGGGCATCTTTGTGGGCTACAACGAGACATCTAAAGCCTACAAAATCTACATTCCAGGACAAAAGTTGATTGAGATCAGTAGGGATGTTACTTTTGAGGAAGACATTGCATTTAGGAGATCCAAGGGCACTCACATGGAGATCAGTAACGAAGAGTCTCCTCAGGATATGGAAGTTGACCATGCTCCTGAGTTTCAGAGGGAGACTGATGAACCAAAAGAAGATGCTGATCCTGTTGAACCCTTGGAGCCTACTGATGGGCCTACTGACATTGTCATTGGAAGAAAGAGACCTCTATGGGCTAGGCGTACTATGCAAGAGGCAGAAAGTTTTGCAGCCCCTAGAGGCACATTTAGAGAAAGTAAAAGGCCTCATAAGTTCTTCAATTATGTTGTCTTAATGAGTCAGATTATTGATTCAGAACCTTCATGTGTTGAAGAAGCATTCAGTCATCAGGTTTGGAGAGATGCAATGGCAGAGGAGTATCAATCAATTCTGAAGAATGATGTTTGGGATATTGTTCCTAGACCTAAGAGCAAATCAGTGGTATCTTCGAAATGGCTCTTCAAAATCAAGCATGCTGCAGATGGGAGCATTGAGAAGTACAAGGCAAGATTTGTAGCTTGAGGGTTTTCTCAGAAAGAGGGAGTTGATTACGAAGAAACATTTGCTCCTGTTGCCCGTTACACTTCTGTCAGAACCATCATTGCCATTGCTGCATCGAAAGGATGGAAGATTCATCAGATGGATGTGAAGACAGCATTTCTCAATGGCGTAATTGAGGAAGAAGTTTACATTGAGCAACCTGATGGTTTTGAAGTTCATGAGAAGGAGTCACATGTGTGTAAGCTGAAGAAGGCCTTGTATGGTCTTAAGCAGGCTCCTCGTGCTTGGTACGAAAGGATTCGGCAGACGCCCAGTTTGGGCTCTCGCCAGGATGCTGATTCAAATTTATTTCGTAATCACGGTGATGCAT
This sequence comes from Sequoia sempervirens, assembly GCA_007258455.2. NCBI lineage: Eukaryota > Viridiplantae > Streptophyta > Pinopsida > Cupressales > Cupressaceae > Sequoia > Sequoia sempervirens. The sequence goes on from VDFB02281878.1 coordinate 49,257, forward strand.
TGGTTTTTATATGTTGATGATTTGATCTCATCGAGAAGACTACCCCACTCTGCGTAAAGACATTCTGGTGAATTTACGGAGATGAAGGACCTTGGGCTCATGTACAGTTTTCGACAGTCCGCAGAAACCGATGAGATAGATTCTAAGTCAAGGAAAGTACACTACTGATATACTTAAGAGATCGCGCATGATGCTGGATTGCAAATCCATGTTCACAAATTCAATGGAGACCAATTCATAAGTTGAAGGAGGCTTCAGCTAATTCCAGACTTGTGATCCTACACAGGCATACATTGATTGGGTTCTCATGTGACCGGGTCAACACTAGACCCGCATATCATACAGGGTAGTGAATGCACTTACTAGTTTGCGATCCGAGACGACATACATCTTATTGCAGCCAACATATCCTAAGATTTCTGGGCAATGCTGGATATGGGTTGAGGTATACTTCCAGATGCATCGAGTTGGCATGGTTTTATATAGATTCCGACAAGGTGCTGTCACGTGTGACAAGAGCACCTGCTGTTGCTTCCGGGCCAGTTCGCATGATTTCCTCGGTGCGCCAGCAGCGCCTATCCGTATAGCATTGAGGCACGCCAGGTTTGAAGCACATTGTGCCTTTGTGGTATGGCAACTCGAAGTGGCGTGTGGCTTCAGAAGTCTCTTCTGATTGTTTGGACAATCAATGGAGCCTACCATCATCCATTGTGATAATCAGAGTTGTGTGAAGCTTTCTGTCAATCCTGTGTTTCATGACAGAACAAAGCATGTTGAGATCAAGTACCACTACATTAGAGATATGGTACTACTTAAAGGTCGCATTAGCCAGCTACATCAGCACTCCATGAGCGTATTCGGTGAGATATCTCACCGCCTCTGCTGATAAAAGTTTGTATACTTTGAGATACGGTAAGTGGAGAATCCGACTCCAGAGAAAGTCTCAAGACGTTGATCCGCTTCTATCTTTTACCATAGTATGGTTGTAGCCATTATGGTAGATATCGTGTTGAGGCGATATCCAATATCACGTTGAGGTGATATATATCTTTTACCATAGTATGGTTGTAGCCATTATGGTAGATATCGTGTTGAGGCGATATCCAATATCACGTTGAGGTGATATATATCTTTTACCATAGTATGGTTGTAGCCATTATGGTAGATATCGTGTTGAGGCGATATCCAATATCACGTTGAGGTGATATCTATCTTTTACCATAGTATGGTTGTAGCCATTATGGTAGATATCGTGTTGAGGCGATATCCAATATCACGTTGAAGTGATATTCCCTTGATTACCATAGTATGGTTGTAGCCATTATGGTAGATATCGTGTTGAGGCGATATCCAATATCACGTTGAGGTGATATTCCTTTTGTTCACCATAGCATGGTTGTAGCCATTATGGTTGATATCGTATTGAAGCGATATTTGACATCACGATGAGGTGATATGTCTTGAGTAGCTGGAAGTGTGCTCCTTAGCTGAGAGGGAGTGTTAATGTTCAAGCAGCATCGTAGCATCTTCCAGCGCATTCATTCCTTGAAGAAATTAGATAATAGCCAAAGGCTATCTAATTTATAAGATCTCTTAAAGGCACGTTTCAAGAGTCATTTCGATTTGCTGATGAAAAAGATAAACATTAAATAATAAATCATTATTAATTGTTAATGTCAAATCGTCGACTTCATTAAATGGCGCGATTTCTTAAAAGGAAATGTTTTTATATGAGGCCGACTTTGTATATTGAAAGGTCATGACTTTTGAAGATATCCTCTAGTTGGCTATATAATGAGTTCGCTAGTATCTTCTTCAACATAGACAATTCAGATCGATTATTAAGAAAGTTCGAATTATTTCTTCTTTGAAGTGCGAATTCTTTCAAGAGCAGATTGAGAATTTCTCTAAGTGCAGATTCAGTTTACAAGGAAGAGCAGAGTATATTCTGTTATTGCATCTAGAGTTGATGCTGGTTATTGGCCTTGTATTGGCCTCATTGTAAAGAGAATTATTGCCATTACTTTATATATAAAAGAGAGATCTTTGTTGCTGGGTTTTTCTCCCTCAAGAGGAGGGTTTTCCCAGGGTATATGCTGTGTTTCTGTGTCTGATTTTTGAATTAATTTTTTGTGCACTTATTTGATCACAAAATTTAACATTGAACACCAGATTTTATGTGGGAAACCCAATGAGGGAAAAACCACGGTGAGGACTAAGTCACAATTTAAAGAGATAGAAAAACAAATTACAAAGGCTCACTGCCTAGAAGAGGACTCACTGTCCAGATACAAAAGGTCACTGCTTACAAGGAGGCTCACTACCTACAAAAGGATTTACAAAAAAAAATTGGGCTTCATAGCCAAAATGAACTAAAAAGAGTGCACCTAACAAGTGCTGATGTAGTTCTGGTGATGCTCAATAGACTGACTTAACACACTTCATCATTTTTCGCTCTTCTTCACTTTCACATTCACTACTGCTTCATCGATTACCCACCATCTTCAAAAACTGTTCAACATATATATACTCGATCTATCCACAAGCATCAATTAGGTTGCCCTAATTGGATGCAATTCAAAAAGGTAACTGTCAACTTCATACAAGGCTTCTCCGAAAGTAATCCAAGTGTATAATACGCTACAATATGTCGATATGGACCAAAGATAGATCACACATATATCCGCAGTACACATTAAAATATTAACTGATTATTAGGTTAGCCATGATTAACCTAATAATGAAATGCAATCGCCAAAGTTGATGCCAATACACCATCCAATCACATGATCATACAAAAATACATACATACGCGCTTCAAGTGATCATAAGCCACTTCTCAAAATATTAAACACCAATGATTACTAGAGGGAATATGCGAACCAAAATACCATATCTACCACCGAAGGAAGTAAACCTGTTTTGCACACCAGTTCAGGGTACCATCCCAATCTGATACGATAAAAAACATGGTGACATGAATGACAACATACAAACTGATCTTCTCCATTCTTCCAACAATCTCCCCCTTTTTCATTGATGGCAACATGTGTAAGAAAAATATTCAAAAAATCTCCTCCAATTTCTCCCAACTTTCCAAATCTCTCCCCCTTTGACATCAATGGAAAAGGGTGACCAAAAAGGTGTAAACATGGTGACATTCAAAATTGCAAAAAGATTCCAATTCTTCCAAAAACTTCCAGCCATCCTAAAACTTTCAAACATTCAACAATTCATTTTTTCTTCATCTTGTTCAATTTCCCTTTTTCTCTTTCTTTTGTTTTTTCCAAAACAAACAAAACAATAGAAATTGAACATTCAGAATTCAAGTAAAAATGACACTCTTAACTTGAAACACCTTCTAGTATCTTTCTTTGATAACTAGATATAACTTCTTCCAGTTAAATATAGCTGAATCCATTCTCATGCACATGCTTTCTAATAGGGCCAACAATGTAAAAGAAGATGACCAATCTGTAGATGAGCACTGTCTTTCACAATATTTTGCATCAGTAAGTATTCCGGAAAGATGGTCTACCAGACCTCAACAATCTCCTTAAGGAGCCAAAAGGTTTTCACCACATCATCTCTTTGTCTCTATACAATAATCAACTCAGCTTGCAATTTACCAACTCTCAGCCTTTGTTTCCCTTCTTTGTCTTCAAAGATATTAGAGTTCTTTCCGATGCTATTTAGCTCATATTCAAATGCTTCAATTCTACTTTTGAAATTGTCTACCGCAGCAGGCCATCAGAGACAATGTTTGTAGATATCTGATATTTCTTTGATGCATTTCTTCGTTTCCATGATAAGTTCGGATAATCTTTGCTTAGATTTAGTACATATCTTTTCAACCAAGGCTTCCAACTTGCATCCTTCTGGACCTTCAAGCAACATTCTTTCTTCAACAATCTCAACTAAAATTTTTAGTAAGGATTCAGAATCAATTGATACATCAATACCTTTTCAAATTAGATACTCTACTAGAGTGTCATCAATCTTGAGTATGTCAACTAGAGGCTGCATTCCATAACTCACCAATTTTCTTCATCTTTCCTTTAACCAACATAGACTAGATGTCATCTGGATCAGAGGATTCAGATCTAGGTAGAGATTCTTTTCCCTTCTCTTCTGAAATGACAATGATGTCTTCAGTTATAGCTTTTCTTTGCTTCAATTCCAGAGGGGAATTACTAATGACAACTTCCAATTCTCTCTTATGGAGGATGAACCCACTTCAAACTAACTCGGTTCCGACATACCATAGCATAGATTTGCTCTTAAGGATGTCAATAATGATTTGCACACACTTACATTATCCACCAACAATTCCATGTATCTGTAGACTTGTTTCCCAATAGGAATACTAGATTCCCACAACATTTTCTCTTTCCAATAGATAGTTCAAAAAGTAAAAAGTGTCATGCCCAAAATTTTTGCTAGAAAAACCCAATTTTTTTTTGTTGTTGTATCCATTATTAAGTTGATTAATGCTCTAGGAATGTTTAGGATGCACACTAACTATCTTTATTAAAACCCTTTATCTTTTAAAGGAGGCCACAATACCAGGTTCACATTTAATGATAGTCCAACATTCTTATTTATAGCTAGAGGTAAGGTTAATAACAATATTCCTTTCGATATTTAAACAATATGATAATTATCATCATCATTAGACTAGCCCATATTAGCATCCTTCCTTAAACTAGTATGGTTTATACTTGTTAATGTGAGACTATATATATATATATATTTATGTAAGCCTCACTGTTCAACTAGGCTTAAAATATATTACACTTACAAGTATCACAAACTAATTCTCTTTGTAAAGGCTAAAGCTCCTTAAACCAAATTGTGTCAATTCTACATACAAATGTTAAGTATCCAAAAAAATAATTCAATTTTATTTGATAATTAAGTTGTTTATACAAATATTATGATATAATAATTAATATAAATTTAATGAAAATAAGATTCTTTCAATAATGATATATAAGGATAACATATATAGAAATATCCCTTTTTTTTTTTTTTTTTTCTTATAAGTCTATACTCCAAAGATTCCAAGTTCATCATCTTGATATGCAAAAAGAAAATTAAAAAGATCATGATTATTTGAATATAGATATAGTGCATATATGCATAAATAACTCCCAAATTATTAACACTTAATAATAAATCTTTCTTTTTAAAATTCATTTATTACTACCAATATAGAATATTATTTATCTATTTAATTATGATTAACTATTATTTATTTAATTGTTTTCTTACTTTTATATATAACTTACTCTAAGAAACAATTTAAATATTATAAAGAACATATGAGACCACACTTACTAATAATTATACTAATTCCTAAGTATATCCATTTTTTTTTGTTTTTCTTGGAGAGGAGGAAAGAAATCCCTTTTAAAGAATCCTCATAATGCTTAAACTTTTTCTGTGCATATAATCTTATTTTAGTTGAATAGGATCTCCTCCTTTATTTTGAGAATATGGGAATATATTCTCTTAACTTTATTTGTGGAATATTTTTACATAAGGATTACTACGATGTATTTTGAGTGCTGCTATTTTATTAAATATTAATGAATTCCATGACCATAACTTTCAAGCATAGTATTCCAAGAAAGAAATTTCTTTTAAAGAATCCTAATAATGCTTAAACTTTTTCTGTGCATATAATCTTATTTTAGTTGAATAGGATCTCCTCCTTTATTTTGAGAATATGGGAATATATTCTCCTTAACTTTATTTGTGGAATATTTTTACATTAGGATTACTACGATGTATTTTGAGTGCTGCTATTTTATTAAATATTAATGAATTCCATGACCATAACTTTCAAGCATAGTATCCAAATAAGGTATACATGTATAATTTTACCAAAACAACGTCGTGCAATATTATCATCCAATTTAATTTTATTGATGTGTCGCCTTTCATAATAAAATACTATTTATATCACTTTGATTTATTATTATTATTATTATTCTGATTACTATGGTCCATACCAACAGTGCTCTAAAATGCATCCCCAAGAATACGATGGTGGCGTGCTCCTATTTTTTTTTTTTAGACTACCAAGTGCCTTCTTTATTTATTGATTTACTGGAGTGTAAGAATTTATTCATCTCTTTTGAAAAATAATTAAATGGTCAAAGAAAAACATACATAAATGTTCGTGTCTAGAATTTTTAAGTATGGAATTAATACAAGGAACACACTTTCCTTCCTTATGGTTTGGGCCTTGTATACAATTTTCCCACTAAAATTCCAACATAATACATTACTTAGCTCCATTAGAAGGTGATTTTTCAAGGTTTCATTCCAAACTTCATGTTATAACAAATTACTTCCCAACTATTCTCAAGGGGTCCACTAATTCTATAGATCTAGTTGCAATACAAATGAGCTATACAACTCCA
>VDFB02281880.1:0-22121 GCA_007258455.2 Sequoia sempervirens
ACAATTGTGTAAGTCCCCTGGACATACCAGCAATATCACATCGAGCCAAACTGAGCCTATTCGCACTTAAGGAACCTTGGAGTTGAAAGCATGATCTTACTCGCAATCTTAGCATGCTGAATACTTTATTCAAGAGAGGATAGGGCATCCGTTGGGAGACTTTATTCTGTGTTGGTGCGGTCTCAAAACCACCGCCAACAACACCGGGCTTTTAAAATGGTATTATCTAAAATATAAAAATTTCTAATTTAAATGCCATTTAATTTATTCGTCAGCACACTTAAAAAAAAATGGCTAGGCATAATTTATTTTCCGTCCATAATAACTCCGAAATGAATTCCCCGTGATTAAAATCGTCTGAATTTTAAAATTTCATGTGTCTAAATTTAAAGGGGAATTTAATTTAATACTTTGGAAAATAATTAAATTAAATTTTAATTTTAATTTCTCCGCCTTAGGCAAATTTTCGAGTTAATTGCCTAGAGAAATTCTATCACTTCCAACGCCTTAGCTTGATTTTCATCTTCAATCTCGCCCCTTTTAAAAAAATTTAAATGCCTTCGAATTTCATAGAGAATCACTAGTGATTTTATGTATAACATAAAAAGGGGGAGATATTTAATTTTTTAAACATTAATATTTATTAACACCCCTTCCTAGCCACTTAGAAATTTATCAAGTTAACCTCTCAAAGCAAGGCGCATATCATATATCAAGTTTTCACTTTAGCAAATTTCTTTACCCTGGGCGCATATAAGCCATTGAGCTCTAAATTCTTGCCTTAGTCAAATTTTGAAGTCATCCTTTCCAAGGGCGCATTTAGGCCTTTGTATTTTCACTTTCTACGCCCTATGCGTTTTTGGGAGTGCTTTCCATGTTGGGCGCAAATCCATGTGTGAAGTTCCATTTTGAACACTTGATGAAAGTTCACCCTAGGCGCATATAAGGTAGTCTCCTTCAAGTTTCCACACTTAGAATTTTTTAGCTCCTCCATCTTCTCTTCAAGGCGCAAACAAGGGTGCTTGCTTTTAATTTCACTTTGGCCTTAATCAAATTTATTAACTTACCCTCATGACCTTGAGCACAAACAAGAGGGTGGATTTTCACTTGAGGGCACATTTGGATGTGTGTGGTTTTAATTCCTACGCCTTAGAAACTTTCATGCCATCATCTCTCAGCTTGGGCGCATATGGAGAGGGTCTCCTTCCAGTTTAAAATTTTAAAACACTCAACTTTCTCCTCAAGGGCGCAAATCAATCATGGAGCTTTTAATTTTTTTGACTTAGAAAATTTCAAACTCTCAACTTGTGATGGGCGCATTTCACAGGGGAAGCTTTTAATTTTGACATTTTAGTGTATTTTCCAGCTCCTTCAACTCAAGGCGCCAATTCATGGGTGAACTTCCATTTGGGGGCGCAAATAGGGCATTGAGCTCTTAATTTTGATACTCCAAGTTTAAGGGCGCAAATGAGTACTTCTACTTTTAATTCTCCACGCCTTAGAAACTTTTAATTTTACCCTCTCCAGGCTAGGCGCAATTGACATGTCTTCCTTCAAGTTTACACCTCAGGCGCAAATCACATGGGCAACTTTTAATTTCGTGACTTAGAATATTTCACTCCTTTCTCTTGAAGTAAGGCGCATTTGGGACCTCTCAACTTTAACTTTCATTTTGAGTGCCTTAAGCTTAAAGGCACAGATCAATGGGAGAGCTTTGAGTTTAGGGCGCTAATGACAGGTCTAGCTTTCATTCTGTGACTTGGGCGAGTTTGCAGAGAGGGGCGCATTTCATGTGTAAAGCTTTTAATTCTTGCAAGATGGGCGCATTTCTCATGTTGAGCTTTCAATTCCACGCCTTAGAGTATTTTCTAATTCCTTCCCAGTCTAGGCGCAAATAACCCTTTGTGCTTTCAATTTGAAGTGGGGTGCAAATGATAGGTCCTTCCAATTTTAATCCCCACGCCTTAGTCAAATTTCAAGCCACTAACCTCAAGGGCGCAAATCAATGGTCATGCTTTCAACTTTTGTCAACTTCAAGCTGAGGGGCGCAAATAGCATGGGGAACTTTTAATTTGTGCCTTGGTAGAATTTTGAAGTCTTCTCTTCAGGGGCGCATTTTGGAGGGCGAGCTTTTAATTTTGATGACTTAGAGAATTTTAAAACTCCATGTTTAAGCTTAGGCGCAAACCACATGCTGAGCATCCAATTTGACACTTAGATAATTTTTGAAGTTCCTTCAAAGAGGGGCACATTTGACCCATGGTGCTTCCAATTTTGAGTGCCTTAGAAACTTTTCCATCATCCTCTTCAAGGTAGGGCGTAAATCACTAGCTGGACTTCAAATTTCGAGCACTTCGAATATTTTCCACCCACCTTTGGCCTCAAGGGCGCATTTCCTTATGCCAACTTCCAGTTTTCATGCCTTAGGCAAATTTTGAGTCTCTAGGCACAAGGGTGCATATTACCTATGGAGGTTTTAATTTTAATGCCTTAGTCAATTTTAAGTTCATCTTGTCTTCAAAGAGGGGTGCATTTGCCCATGAAGCTTTCAAATTTTGATAAAATTTTATTTCTTCAAGCTCCTAGGCGCCAGTGGAAGGGTCAACTCCAGGCTTGACTTGCGAGTCCTCATTTTGCCTTGGTGGAATTTCCGCCTTTAGCCTTTTAAAGCGAGTTCTGATGCTGGACCTGAAAATTTATCCGTTTTCTCAAATTTCATGCCCTTTGCCGAATTTAGGGTGATTTTTCTCCTGCTAACCCTAATTCGCCTTGACTTTCTATTTTTAGAAAGTTCCTTGAATTTCGCGCCTTCAATTGAATTTTGACTCCAGAAAGCCTGATTTTTGCTTTGTTCTGAACTTCAACTGATTCGTGTTGTTGACGCCTGATGCCTGTCTGCACCTGCTATTTTTAGCAACCTGCTAAAAATAGTAATTGCTCATAAAGTCTTCAAATTTCATGTACTAAATGCTTGAAGTGTGGTGATCATAGCTGGATGCTGCTTTTGCACGACTGTCCTGTTCCGCCCTTGATTTTAGGAAACCCTAATTTCTCTGCCCATGCCTGCTAAAAATAGCAAGTGTCTGATTCTCCATTCTCTGCAACTCCATTTGTCTTGAAATTCGAGCCAAGGGGTCCTCATCACTTGTTTGACCTGTTCATACTGAGACTTGATGTTGACCTGCTGTTTATAGCTGCTTCTGAAGTGACTTACTATTTATAGTAAGTGCCCGTTTCTGAAACTTCCTTAGCTCCGTTCGAGTTGAAATTTGAATAGCGTGCTCCTCATTGGTAAACTTGTCTGTCTGCGCTGGCGTTCGAGATTGACTTTCTATTTATAGCCTGCGTCAGGAACGCCTTACTAAAAATAGTAAGTGCTCCGATTGTCTTCAAATTTGGCCAGCAAACTCCCTGAAGGATACTGATCATGGTGGATACTTCAGTTTTGGGCATTTTGTCGTCTGATTCCTCATTTTTAGTCCTCAAGCTCGAAACCCTAATTTTCTTGCATGTTCCTCAAATGAGCTCTGTTTGACCTCGTTTCTGTTGCATGTTGATCGGTTTGTGGTTCTGAAGTGTCGGGAAACTGCCAGAGTGGTACCTGCTAAAAATAGAAAGTAGCTGAGAAAGTGACCAACCGGTCATCAAATGATTTTGCATCACACTGCCCGAAAAATCTTGAAAAACCCAGAAAATCCCAGAAAAATCATCAACATGCAAGCACTGGCTAAAAATAGCAAGTTTCTGAAAAGTGACCAGTTCTGCTCGCATGTTACATCGTTGCGAAGCTCTTGGAAAACTCAGAAAGAATATGCCGACATGCGCTGAGAAAATCTGCATGCTGTAGAAACCCCAGTTTCCCTCTGTTTTCGATGCTATCTGTTTTTTTGATGTTTTCTGAAGTTTTTGCAATTTTTAACTTTTCTAGGCTTTTTAGGCATAAAATGCCAGATGGCGATTTTGCATGTAATTGAAAAAAATAAATTCTATAAACCGTAAATAACAAACCCTAGTGCAAATAATGAATCCAGACCATTTATTAACCTTCTGCAAAGATTACAATAGAGATCTGACAATATGCAACAAAAGAGCAATATTATTTAAAAACCTGATTTTTGACTCTTGCTGCAATTAATGACTGCTGAGATGGTACGGCTACAATAAATGATTGTTCCTCCTCCAGTCAGTGTTTGCAGATGCTTCCAGATTCCTAGGCGCCTCCACTGCTTATGCTAGAAGCTCAAGATACAAGGCGTCTGGGTTCCCTTGAAGATCACGCCCCAAAAGAATGGTACAACCAGCATACTGTAAAGTACGGCCAGGTACAGGTTTGCTGCAATGAATTAAATGTACGGCTGAGATAAAGCTTCAATCTTTTGATCTCTTATGATGTCTGAATAGTGTACGCCCAAACTGGAAGTGACAAACAACCTTCAATGCAAGCGCTTGACTCTTAGGATGAAATATGCCCTTTCTATGAAGGTACGGCCTGCTGGGAAGTACGGCCTGTCATAAAATAACTTCAACAAAGTACGGCCTTCCCAAATATTACCAGCTCCCTCTGATATATGCGCCTGAAGGAAGTTATGACCTCTGAATGCAAGATACCCTGAGCTCTGAAGACTTGCTCTTTTCCCAATGATGGTACGGCTGTACTGTACATATTTGTACGGCTGAAACAGCAACAGCAAGTACAAAATGTACGGCCTCCTAAGGTCACTGCTTAATCTCTGAGATATGGTGCGCCTGGACTTGCAATGTGATCCCAGATGAAAACTATGCTGTACTCTGTAAATGAATAAACTCTGATAAACTCTGTAATTTCTTCTGGATGAAGAAATCCCTCTGCCTGGCAATAAATCGGATGTTATTTCACATCCTCTGAATCGCTCCCACTGGAGATGGCTCGTTCTCCAATGTATCGAGACGAAACCCTAAGGCTTCCGTTCTCAGACGAAGTCTTGATCAAATTCTGATTCTCAAAATGTCATAATGGCCCAAATCCCAATGCAAAACCTCTTTATTGCACAAAAGTGCGATTTCCTTAATAATAGGGATTTAATAAAATATTGACTTTTAATTCTTTTATTATTTTCAATAGTCTCCGTCAAATATTTTAATAATAATTTAATTCTCGAACTGGCCCCCTTTCTGATGATGGGCGCACCCCTCAAGGCAGATGACTTAAGTTATAATTTTAAATTATAACTTTATATTATAAACATTAAATAATTAATATTTAATCAATATAATTAAATATACATTCTCAGAATCATCCGACACCGCATCCGTCTGATGCTTCCACTCTAACTCGGTGACTGATGCTGTAAAAGCCATACCGCTAAAAATAGCAAGTATCCCACTTCCGGCCACCAGAACCGCGTAAAATAGTACTCAAGTAAAAGGTCTCCTGATCGAGCTCCAAACGAAGTTAATTGACTGGACACTGGGACCGACGCCGGAAGAAAGCTCAAACAATTCCTCTAATCACTGTCACCTGGTACGAGGGTCTCATGATAGGGCTAATCTCAATAATACCGGACATGTTCGCTAAAAACGGGACATGACAGTCATTTCCTAAAATTGTTGGACCCTAAAGCAATTCCATCGCAAACAAAGTCCAATCCTCGGAAGGCTCCGAAAGGAAAACTGTGTAATGTCCCACACATCTCGACTATCTCCGGTAGCATCATCAAACTCAACTGCGCAATCAATGCCTGGATCCCAAACCCAGAGTAAAAATCTGTCGTGTCGGTCCTCCTCAGGCTGCCACTGCGCTCTATGGCCTCCAACTTCACCATGCTGAGAATAGTGAAGTGACCTATTGGGACCCATCCCATACTCGATGCCAAAGCTGTCGCCACCGGGATCCCAATACAATCTGAATCCACATCCATCCGTCATGCAGAGATAAAATCTCCTAGAAGCATCTACTGTCCGGAATCTCTCCCTGTCCTCTGCTAAACCCTCATGGATGTGATAACTGTCCAAGCCATCATGCCAACTAACACCATAGTCGCCCTGAAACCATGTACCTGTATGAATCTGCGACATAGAAGTATTAAGCCCTGTCAAGTACACATCGGCATGATAGATGACTGACTGCGGCCCTTGCAAGTAATACCCCACCAACTGCTGGGTCAAGTACCTGCATCCGCTAATCCCATCTTGTGAAGATGGTAACTCTGCACATAGTAATGAATTACTCCCCTCAACTGTACCGAGAGAATCACCCTGTGCACAAGTATGGTGCATCGAATACGAATCATGTACAGGTGGATCAAAGGCAAAACTGTAAGCACTCCTCACCGTGTACACCTCATTGAACTCCTCTGTGAGTTTGATTTGGAATTGCGATGCACTGGAACAATCCCAAACACTACGATCATCACCCAACTCAAAACTAATGTCAAAAGTACGATCAGCGTCCAACTCGAAGAGTGGGTTATCATAAATCACCCCACCATCAAATTCAAACAATGGATTATTCACAAACTGCACAATCACTCCATCCTGATCTGAATCATCCATCTCTGAATCGCTGGAATAATAAACTGAGTTGTACTCCTGACTAGGCTCAACCGGCTGCTGATCATAGTCAACTGCATCGGATGAAAAGATTGATTTGCTTCCAGGAAAGGGAAACAAATCATCATAAGTATCAATCTCCCAACTGGATGAGACTCTGAACATCTGCTGTGAAGATGGACAAGTATCAAGGGTTGTCACACAACTGTCCAGTGTATCAACAACCATGTCACAGGAACTATCAATGATATGCCCTGCATCACCTATCACGGGACTAGTCTCATGAGAACCGGGTGCAATGCGTGGCTCACTGCAACTCTCATCTAGAGCACTCATCCTATCTGTAAAAACTGCTCCTGTGTCCATGCTGGATGTAACCACATCCTCAACATCTCCCCCTCGGCTATGAACCATGGGTGTGTACTCCTCACCAACCGCTGCCATGCAAGACTGAACGATATCTCAAGGTGGTGAAGATTGTGCCAAACTCAATGCCACGGTAAGCCTCTCAATGTGTAACTGTGACTCTCGAAGAGCCAACTGGGTGCTATGCAATGAAACCATAGTCACCTCACGCTCATGAGTGAGCTCAGCGATCCGCTCCTCTTTTCCCTTCCATGCATCATAACAAATGCAATCCCACTCGAGAAGGAAATCTCTGTCCGCAAGTAATCTTAGGTAATTTTGTTTCATTGTTCCAATCGCCTCTCGGAGTGCATGTACCACTGCAAGGGAAAAACCACTATCACTGTGCTCATCTGTCAAAGAAGGACTCCAACTGTAGGTAGTCAACATCCGACGAGCAATGTCGAAATGCTCAAGGGCGGTGGAAATCATAGTGTCGTCTACATGTAGTTGCCCAACCAAATGATGAGGACTCTGAAACTTACGACCCCCATACAAGATATCCTGTTCACCATATGCACTATGATATGACGCTGATCCGTCATCACTCACCTCATGATCTGCAGCATCGTGTGTGCTCTCAACCATGCACACCTCAACATCTAAGGTACTGCTGCTCTGTACCTCGAAGTATGGCTCAACTGGTATGGTAGAAGTTGCTGGTCTGACAGTATCTTCACACGCTTCTACTCCAACAGTGACTGCATGCTCATCCAACGTATGATCCTGGGATTCCGTATCAACATACGAATCCTCTAGCTGGTTTTCAAGGGTCTGATCCGAAAAATCAGACTCGCCATAACATAAGTTCTCAACACCAACTGCATTTGTAGTACCCCACTCTGGAGTTTCTTCACGTGACGACTCAATAGGGTTACTTTGCACCTCTGAAACAGCTGTTATATCATGCTCACGCAAAATTTCACCATCGCTGTTATAAAAATCAGAAGTGGCCTCCATCGTAGAAATTTCTCGAGTCACCTCTTGCATGGACGAAGTAGGTAAATCATTATCCCAAACGGTGCTAGTGTGCTCACGAATTAAATCAGCACTCCTGTCAAACTCATCACATAAATTTCTACCTTCTTCATAGGAAACTGAAGATATCACATCATTTTGACGAAGAGCTGAATCATCCTCATGTGTAGATTCTCTGTCCTTTCCAGGTGTAAACAACTCACGAGCTGTAGTGAGATATTTCTGTTTTCCGAACTCTGTCTTATAGCAAAGACTCGGATGCACATCCACGTAACTCATGAAAAGAAGTTTGTCTTTAATCTTCTGAGGTAGATTGCTATACTCCCGAAACATGCTAATCACTTCTCCATCTGTGCTCTGCGGTGTCCTGTCAATAGAGATCCTTCCACTAACCTCCGGTGGCTCTAACTGCCACTCGTTGTTCGCTGCCCTAAGTGTGCCGGCGAACAAACCCTCATACCTTTCACCTGGTATATCCTCAACGGGCTCCTGTCTCGTGAAGGTGGGCCTCGTAGGCCTATCAGCTATCCGTGACACTGACCTAGGAGCTCTCCGCGAACCTGTAACACTTCTGTCATCGTCACGAGGTGGTGACGATCTCCGCGGTGTATCCAGTCTCTGAAGTGCAACTGCCACCTACTGTAATACACCATTTGACCGCCGTTGACCTGCACTAAGTTCTCTGAGTGCATGCAAGACCTCTGCACGGTTCTGACCTCGGTTATTGTAAGGAGTCTCTGTTCTAAGATCAACTGTTCTATCAGTTTTGTAATACCTGTCAGTTCTGTCAGCCATGTTTCCCGACTGCCAGATCGAACCCTGTTACCTGTTAACCAAAGCTTGCCTGAAAGAATGATGCCTGGTAAAACCCTAACTGTTCCGGCTGCAGAAGACGGCTAAACCCCCGATGGCGGTGGATTTAGCTCGATACCAATCAGAAACCCCAGCTCTGGTTTCGACGCGTTATCTCTGCTTTTTGATGTTTTCTCTCGGTTAGTACTTTTTAACTTTTCTAGGCCCCCGTCCTTCCACCACCACCCCGCCAAACTCAGAATAATAAACCTCTAGTGAAATAATGAATCCGTAATTCATTTATTAACCTTTCTAAAGATGAAGAATAGTAGGATTCAATATGCAACAAAAGAGCAATATTATTTAAAAAAACCTGATTTTTGAACTCTTGCTGCAATTAATGACTGCTGAGATGGTACGGCTACAATAAATGATTGTTCCTCCTCCAGTCAGTGTTTGCAGATGCTTCCAGATTCCTAGGCACCTCCACTGCTTATGCTAGAAGCTCAAGATACAAGGCGTCTGGGTTCCCTTGAAGATCACGCCCCAAAAGAATGGTACAGCCAGCATACTATAAAGTACGGCCAGGTACAGGTTTGCTGCAATGAATTAAATGTACGGCTGAGATAAAGCTTCAATCTTTTGATCTCTTATGATGTCTGAATAGTGTACGCCCAAACTGGAAGTGACAAACAACCTTCAATGCAAGCGCTTGACTCTTAGGATGAAATATGCCCTTTCTATGAAGGTACGGCCTGCTGAGAAGTACGGCCTGTCAGAAAATAACTTCAACAAAGTACGGCCTTCCCAAATATTACCAGCTCCCTCTGATATATGCGCCTGAAGGAAGTTATGACCTCTGAATGCAAGATACCCTGAGCTCTGAAGACTTGCTCTTTTCCCAATGATGGTACGGCTGTACTGTACAGATTTGTACCATTGAACAAAGAACATCGGGTACAAATGCGGCCTCCTGTCACCGCTTAATCAGATATGGTGTACTGACTTGCAATGTGGATCCCGTGATGAAAACTATGTCAGACTGTGAATGAATAAACTCGATAAATCGTAATTTCTTCCCCGGGATGAAGAAAATCCTCTGCCTGGCAATAAATCGGATGTTATTTCACATCCTCTGAATCGCTCCCACTGGAGATGGCTCGTTCTCCAATGTATCGAGACGAAACCCTAAGGCTTCCGTTCTCAGACGAAGTCTTGATCAAATTCTGATTCTCAAAATGTCATAATGGCCCAAATCCCAATGCAAAACCTCTTTATTGCACAAAAGTGCGATTTCCTTAATAATAGGAATTTAATAAAATATTGACTTTTAATTCTTTTATTATTTTCAATAGTCTCCGTCAAATATTTTAATAATAATTTAATTCTCGAACTGGCCCCCTTTCTGATGATGGGCGCACCCCTCAAGGCAAATGACTTAAGTTATAATTTTAAATTATAACTTTATATTATAACCATTAAATAATTAATATTTAATCAATATAATTAAATATTAATATCTTCTCACAGAATCATCCATGCCTAATCACCGACGCCTAACTCGTAAGTGATTCTCGATGTCAGCCAAAGCCATACCGCTAAAAATAAGGCCGTCCCACTGGCCAGAACTCGGCCGAAAATAGTACCGGCATTCGACCGAGCTCCAAACGAAAAGCCAATTGATCAAAACCGCTAATCACGAGCCAAGTTCAAACCAATTCTCTAATCAATTCGGGTCAATTTGTGGTCTCATGATAGGCCAATCTCACGATCACTGATGCTCGCCAAAAACGGGGACATGACACATGCAAACCCTAATATTTATCTCCGAAGGAAGAACGCTGAAAGTTGTTATCCTGCTTTGCGTGTCATATCACTGCGAAGGTCTCGAAAAACCCAGAAAGAATATCCAGACATGCATCTGAAAATTCAACATGTAAACCCCGGAAATTGCCTCCGAAGGCAGAACTGCTAAAAATAGCAAGTCGTCCGTTTTTACTCAAATTTTGCCAGTGATGAGTTCAAAGTGCTCAGAATGTAATGTCATTGTCAGAACGTGAAAATCCGGAGAAAACAAACCCTAGATTGACACTTACTAAAAATAGAAAGTTGGCAGAATTCAGTGAAAATTTAGAGAGATCTTGCCAGAAGTATTTTAACAGCAGTGCTAAGCTCAAAAGTTGATTATCCAATCGACTTGACCGCAAAGTAGTCTGAAAATTATAAACCCTAATTCATTGAAAACTCTTCAGACTTAGCCATAATTCAAATTCAGGTCAAATGGTAAGTACACTAGCAAAAGGAAGGAACAGACCGAGAGAGACAGACCAAAAGGCAAAGCCAAAAGACCCGAATGGAGAAAAATTTAGGGGGTCCCCATCTGTGATGGGGCGATGTGTGAAAAGGTCACAACAGATACCTTTGTCACTAATAGGAGAGGTATCGAGAGAAGAACAATTATGATTGTCATGGTTGTCTATGCTTGCATCCTCTTTCACTAAAGCATTCTCACAAGGGATGAACTTATTCTTAACATGCTTAGGAAAGTAAAATACCAATATTGTGTGCTCAAGAATGAAAAGTACTTTTATCCGTCTTACGCCATGGTTCAAGAATGTAAACAAAGTATATGCAAACTTGAAAAGTACTTTTATCAAACTCATGCAAAGCTTCATGAATAGAAACATTATGTATGTAACAATGCAAAATTTCAAAAATGTATACATTTTCAGATCTAATGATTTTTGCTATTGAAATGATTTCAAAAATGGCTACCATAAATTGATGTTTTTGACCTAGATGCCTAAAATAGAATTTCTTAAAACTTTCCAGACTGATACTATAGGTTACCAGCAAGCATAGGAAGTACAGAAACAAGGTTTTCAATGTTGTACAAGGCAGTTTCAAGCCTGATCAGGGACTCATTCACCTTTATTGGCGAATGGGTCATGGATAAGGATTTTTGAAATGTTTTTGCTGATTTCCAAGTGATTTTTAATGCCTTTTCAGATGAAAACATATTTCCACAATCCATGAAGATTATTGACAAATGTTTTTGGATTAGATTGTGTTTGTGTTTTTTGCATCAACATGATCACCCTCCCTGATCCATCATCAGGATGAACAATATAGAGCATAAGAAGCAAATATAGGGCTGATCAGGGACTCATTCGCCAGTAAAGGCGAATGGGTGTCATGTCCCCAATACCATACAAACACTAAATAAAATAGATATCAAAATTATAAAATTTCAATTTAAATATTATTATAATAATATTATATCATAAGATAAAAACAAAATACATATTAAAATTATAAATATTAGTAATTTAATTATAATTCTCACAAGATAATATTATAATGCAATATTATAAATATTAAAATATAAAACAATTTAAATATTGTAATCATAATAGAGAATAAAATTAATACAAAATACACAAATAAAAAGTATGAAATAAATAACAAAATATAAAATATAATAAATAGATAACAAATAAAATAACCGATATAAAATAATAAATATTTAAATAGGATATACTAAAAGCAATCATAATAAGCAAATGATCCTTATTAGTAACCGGTAAAAGGAATGTCCACTTGCAAAGGACACAACACTTGGAAAAAGCGGGTACCAAGGATGACATGAAAAGTCATGTCTTTTGAGACTCGATCAGATATATAAGACAAATAAGTCAAACAAGAGAGGAGGGGATTAGGAAGGGGAAAAAGAAAAGGAAAACAATAATATATCAATATATATATCAAATAGTGGAATTTTAGAACAGCAAGTTAGTATACTGGTTTTAGAATTAACTTCCAGAATAGTAAGTCAACATATTTACGATAGGATGGAACTTCAGAATAATAAATTAATATGTTTGGAGGTACAACATTTATATGGGGAAATAGATATACATCAGGAAGGAATAGAATAATAAATAAGGAAAGGGATTTAGGCAGTAATTATTATACCCAGTAGGAGACATAGACCATTCTAAGGAAGTAAATAATAGGTTTTGAAATAAAAGAATATACATGTATATATTATATGTAAAATATTTTATATATAAAGATAATCAAATATATATATATATATGTAATGTATATACCATTAAACAATAATGATAGCTTGTAGCAATTATGGAGTCTCATAAACCATTATGGTGCTTTAAAATAAATATGAATAAAAGCATTAGTATTTGTGTGATCTATACTAACAATATCTTCCAAGTGATTAAGAACAGAGATCATTGATCAAGAATAGAAGATACCAACCCGTAGTATGGAGGAAATGAACTGATTGTTGGTATACTCATGTATTTCTTCCCTTGACTATCTCATACCTATATAAATGTTGTTATGCATAATAAATGAACATTAAATGTGAATTTCTATGTCAAATATAAGATGTTTCTTATCTGATCATTATGTAGTGATTTATATAGTATGTTCATTATTCTAAGAATAGATTTGATATTTACTTAAGAATCAATGATAAGTGAAAATATATTTGACTGCTTAAATATTTTCTTCTGAGTGTTTGAAAAGGTCTACTAGGGAGGAAGGGCTTGAGAAAAGTGGTGCCTAGAAACCCCACTCAAGATTCTACCCCTGGAACCCAAGGCAAGGATGGGCCATGGAGTGGAAATTCCACTTAAGATTCCAACCAGTCCAAAGGCATGGGTGGGCCATGGAGGGGAGGGGGTCCCACTCAAGATCCACCTAGGCCATAGAGGAGTGGTAAGCCAAGACCACTTATAAGATTTGTTGGCATCCCCTAGTAGGTTAATTTTCTTTCGAGGTGATGACATGGGTGGAGAAAGTAGGTAGTAAGTTGTTGAGAAGTGAGAGTTGTGGTATACAACCTCTTGGGCTTGGAAAAGGACTTTGGGTGGATCTACCCATCCCACTCCTCATATGTCTTAATAACTTCTTTTTTATTATGTTTATATTGGGATATCATGATGCTAATGTTAATAGATATGTGCATGAGTGTTGAAACATTGTTCATGTGGTGAATGCAGGTTTCAATCCATAAGTGCTTCATTAAAGAGGACATTCATTTGAGAAAGTGAAACCCTAAACCTAATTGGAAAATAATAAGTGATGTCTACAGAAAATTAGGATAGGGGGCATTATAGTGGTATCAGAGCATCTTTCCTACAATCTCGTGCCTACTTGAGCTACTTGATTGCATGATTGATCTACTTGCTTGCTTAATTGTGCTAGTTTCTTGCATTCTTGAGCTACATACTTTCCTACTTGAGCTAGTTTCCTACTTGCTTGAACTAGTTTGTAATGCCCCACCACACAACCCCAAAGGAAACTAACATATCTAAAATTTATGACACATTTAAAAAAAGAAGAATTAATTAACATGCAAAAGTATATATCACATGAAATGAAACTATACACGAAGAAAATATAACAAATCCCTTGGGGTCACATGACTGCATTACTTTTCACGAACATCATTACATCACATGAAAGATAACATATACCAATAATCATAAGATAACATGAACAAAGACAATACATTAATAACATGAAGATACATTACTCAAGGATTACACTAATACAATGTTGTTTCCCCACATGAATTGGAATGGTACAATATCATGCAAGGATTCAATTGGGCTGAAGGATTACAAAGTTGCAAGTTTGATCCAACTCTGGTACATCATTAGTGTCACTGCAACTAGTACAATCTCAACACAACTCGATCAATGGTTGGGGACCCAATGGGGTGCATAGCACATTCCACCTGACTGCATGGACCCGAAATCCCACCCCCCATGTGAGGAATTGGCAAGAAAGATCCTCAACCAAAACGCCAAGTGAACCAATGGTAACAAACTCCACAACAAGGGTAATAGTAAAACAAGATAACATTCCATAACATTATCGACACATAACCATGTCAAAATAATGAAATTTCCATCGAAACCAAATGCCAACATTATAAAATAACACTAAATAACCATAAGAGGTGCCAACAACAATAGGGTCCAAAGCCTTCAAAATATATCACAATAGCAATCAACAATAAATACCAAAGGCAACTTTCATTAACATCAATAAAATTGCCATGAGGTATATATGCAACACAAAATGACTGAAACGAGGCTATAACAACAACCATTTAGAACCAACTGCCTCAACCAACATAAGATACAACCACTTCTAGAGGTACAAGAACATGAAGGGGAACCAACAAGAAAGCATGAGTGCCTAAGAGTGGAGTTTCATCGCATAGGTGCTATGGGTTACCCTGGCATAACCTTCCTAGGCTACCAGATAACCCCGGTCACCTCTACTACTCGCCAGACCCCCATGCCACTATGCGGGATCAACATACCTTGCAAAATTACTATGCAAAGGCAAGGTAGTTGATCTTGCCATTCCAAGCCTTCCCGCTCATCCTAAGCCTAAACGAGCACTTGGGCCCATGAGTGACGCTACATTATCTGAATTTGATGTGAGATACTACCCAAAGCCCCTAATTAATTGATTAATTTATCACTTGATTAAACTCACAATGGGTTATCCTGGACTAGCCACTTCAGGTGCCAGCCCCCATTGAGAGCCACTCCCCCTTACAGGAAACAAAATCTCAAAATCACAAATGGGCAAACCAACTTGCAAAATACCAAATCCAATCAAAATATCAATCACCACATGAGGTATGCACCATCCCACACTAGAACTACAAAGTAATAAAAACCACAATCTAGTGCAAGGCTTAATACACATAAACTCAAACCAAGTGTAAGATCAACCATCATCAAAGTAACAAAATTATAAAAATCCAATAAATGCATCAAGTTCGATATAAGTTATCCAAGGTGGAAGCTCCTAGGTCTTCGGCCTGCACACCGAAACTTGCAAGAAGAAACCATAACCCCTCAACCTCTAGAAGAATCTCAAAAGGCTAACACATGGGTTTCCCATTCAAACAACTGACAATAGTAACAAGATTCCAAAGAATGAGTCAACAAGCATAAAGTAGTGAGTGGCAACATCCCAACGAAATCTTCACAATCAATTTTGACACAAATCAATCGAGCATCCAAGGGAGACCTCTCTTTTCTCCTCTCAGGATGTACCCAACCACACATTGCTCAAACTTACAATTTGTATAGTAAACCACTTAAACAAAGTCCATCATCAAGACAAATAATAACCATTCACAACTCAATTCAAGAGGAAACCTGATAAATCAGTACGAACAACCAATTAATATCTTCTCAATTACATTAATCAATATTTGCACAATGCAAGAAATTATTAATCCTTACAGTCACTTCATAAGACACAACAATTTAGTTAATCATGACCATGACAACATTCTTAATTCATAAAGCATTAAGAGAAAACTACATAATATCAAATAAGCAATAACCCTTGACATTCAAAGTTATCATAAATAAGATCAAACCTATAATAAATACATGATTAAGCCATTGAACTTACTTTGGTGCAACATCATTCTTCTTATTAACCCAGTTTAAATAAAACAACTGGCCTATTCTATTACATAATCTACTTACCAAACATAGCAATTATTTTAATTACATACATGCAAATATAACTCTTTTCATTTATTTTAGTTTACCAAATTCACTAATTTCTTTAAGCAATTAAATATAACCAATTTAGATTCTCATTTATTTACATTTCAATTATGTATATTTATCTACTTTCCTTATTTATTTACACATTTTCCTTTTTCTACAAAATCTCTACTTTCCTTTTATATATATAATCTGAAAACTATTTTTAAATAATAATAAACCAAATGGTAATTTAATGGAATCACCTATTTACAAAGGTAAATAAATATACTTACATATATATTTACACATGTAAGCTAATTATTACAATCTATGGTTTATATCTCAATAGTTTTATTAAGCCGGCGAGGCTATATATAGTGTGAGCTTTCGCCTGAAACAAGTCTCACGCGTCAAACTACCATGGGTTGTCGTCAAACTGTCGTGGATTGCCGTTAAAATATGTTGATATTAAGTCGTCGATCAAATGGAAGTAAAAGGTTGTAAAAAAGACGACGTGTTTGCTCCCCGCTCGGAGACACGAACGATATGGGGTTAATAATCAATGCATGGAAGAGTTAGGGTATAAAGTATTATATGGTGTAAGAGGCCGCTCTTTGTGTCGTGGAAGGTGCCACAAAAGACGAGATGGATCACAACCATCAAAAATCATCGATGGAAAACATGACGAACCGACTTTGAAGCTGCAACTCCTACAATTGAGCAACCAGAGTTGTGAGTCTACAGAAGATGAGCCCTTGGTATATATATAGATCTATTTTTTGTTTATTCTAACAGATTGAACCAGAGCCTCTGTAGGAGACTGGTTTTGGTTCATCTCATCTTTAAAAATATTTTGCTTGCCTCCCGCTTCATCCCCATCTTGGGTGAGTATTATTCCTCTATAATCCACCCATCCACCCCACTACCCGTGGTTGCTGGATCAAATCAATTTGCATGGCGCTACGATTCAATGTCTTTATTCAGACAGAGCTAGTGTAGGGCGGGATTGAAGAGCTTGGTACTTGAGCGCACTAATTGCCTTCGAACTGTCAGCGTTGCCTTCATCATGTGTCCTAATGCCTGGAAAGCACTTGATGCTCTCAGTGTATCAGATACCCTTCCCCCATTTTACTCTCAACTTGACGGGTGATTTACCTCAACTGACTCTATTTCTCTTTCACCCGAAGAGTAATTTAGAAATTCATTCCCAAGATGTGGGTGTGCAGGGCTCCTCAATTTGGACTGGTATTTGCCAGAATGTCCCACTGAAAAGGGGAGGCAAAGGGAAAGGAAAAATCTAATCATTTTAAAAAAGAAAAAATTTATCCAATTGTTAATTAGAAGAGTTGTAATTGATTATGCCCAGTGCAAATCTGGGAAAATTTATATGATTCTTTTGTACGGAAAATATTTATAGGGTATTATAAGGATGCCAAAGAGCTTAAACAGCCAGCAAGTTGTGCTCAATATGTCTATTATTTGAATAGGGAAGGCCTCAGGGAAACATTGGACTATTTACTTTCAGCTTAAAGTTGCCACCCAATGAAGAGCTCATGCCCATATTTTTATTCATGGATTCATCTAGGAAAATATTTTGGCAAGAACAAAATGATCTTTTCCTGTAAAACTGGTGTCTCCCAATGTTTTGCTAGCAGGTTTTAGCAAGAACAAAATAAATCTTTTCCTGTAAAATTGGTGTCTCCCAGTGTTTTGCTAGCAGGTTTTAGGCTTTGCTTTGGAGGTGGGGCTGAAAGTTTCCTATACCTATTTAAGAATTCCATTGAATTCTTTATAGAGACAGTGATCTTATTGAATTTCACTCCTAGAGTTTCTTAGCCAATGTTGCTATGGAGCTTGCATTTTACAGCTATAGAGTCCAATTTAAAACAAGATCTACCTCCTTATATCCGACTTTTTAATTTTAATTTAAAAATGATTTTAGTGTCATTTGACAACTAAGCTTACTTAAGAACTCTCTGCTTGTGCTTTTAGATTTCTGGCCCATCTCAAAAGAGCTAGTAACATGGATGCTCTGTAATTGATAGGGAAGATTTTGTTTAATCTAGTTTCACATTTCCAAACATTTTATGGAGCCACTCATAGAGGAGAAATAGGATGTAGTGGTCTCCATGGAATGGCATCCTCATTTACCCATTTATCTATATTTACTCTGCAACTCTTTAGTAGAGTGGAAAATCCACAAAAATGTTCATTAATAGCATTAATCCACAAAAATGTTCATAAATTTTCTCAATAGCACAATCCCTCCATAGGACTACAGTTTGATAATGAACAAAAACCGACCTTCCTAATAAAGAACCAGTTACTGGTTTTGAAAATGAGATTTCTTATCAAAAATGCAAACTACTCTTCTGCGTTCAGGGATTCAAGCATAAAACTGGAATCTCGATGCATAGAAAGAATATCCTTGACCATCATGCAGTGTCTCTTTTCAATCAAAATTTTCAGTCAACCGGAAGTACAAATGCATTGAACCTGAGATCAAATCAGATTGCTTTGATCAAATCGGATTGTATTTTGTTTTCTTAATTCTTTGTAGTGCATGATAAAAAAGCATATCTACGTAGTAAAATAGTTTAAGTTTTTTTTGTCTTATCCTTTATCTAATTGGATCAGTTGTCTTTCAATACAGTTTGTTATAGTTGATTTCAAATGCATAATATAATATACAGTCTTTCTCATCAGCTTGCCTATTCACTCATTTTTTTAGCAGATATAATTGCTTTTTATTCCATCAGTTGGATATGATTATTTTTCAGTATAATGTCTATGCTATAATTATCATCTTTCAATGATTAACTGATTTAACACATTTCATTTACATAGGATATTAGTTTTATCTATAGTCATGATGGAAGGTTCATATCTTTGAATTCCAATGGCAAACTGATGATTTATTACTGTGGAAATGACATGAGAAGTTGTAAATGTATCTTTCTTGTGCCCTACTGCTATACTTATCTAAATTATATCAATTCACAGCATCTTCACTGGATCTAATGGCCTGACAATTTGTCGATAATATTAGGCTTCAAAGCATTTTCATTGCAGTTGCATAGAAATGGCCAATCATCTGCAAATTTGTAATCCATTTGCCTCTTTTTATAGGTATATACATGAACACAACCGACATAGAAACACATGGAGTGGGTGATGGATAAATTATTCTGCAAGAACTTGTGTAATAGATTGGATGTTCTTGCTAAAACCCTCACCCCTTTAATTCAACAGATTTGTGTGCTTGATTTGCAAGCACCCAAACATTCCCCTGAATGTGTTCCTCAGTTGGATATATGCATCTTAGATGCTTAAGCTGGAGAAGGATATCAATGACTACATCCACCACCATATGCCAGCAACTATGTTGTTGGATATGAAAAAGCTTGCAATAGACCTGAAAGATGTTGGGGGTTGATAGAGTATGCTGGTGGAATCGGTAGCAGATTTAAACTTGATGATGAATGATTTCATTTTCAAATAGGTTTCCAAGCTCACCAGTGATCCATTTTTTGAGAGTAGTCTTTGTAATTCAAACTGTAGGAGTAGCCCAGAAAAGCCTAAAATTTTAGGACTAGAGAAATCTATATGGAATTTGAAGGAAATCCTATTCCAGAATAAGGTGTCCCTTGTTGGTGTGCAATGCATGGGAGGCGGTGGGAAAACTACTATAATTGGCTCTTTGTGATGATTCTGAAATTAAAGATGAGTGGGTTATGGAGTCTCTGCTTTGCTGATAGTTTTTCTCCCGCGAGTATTTTCATCTTGGAAATCCATATAATACTCCAAACCCTGATTATATTTCGTAATATTCTAAAAAGAAAATTTGTTTTCTGAATCTCTTAAATCTTTTAATGCTTCTTTGGCATCACGCCAGTAGTTTTTTCTTAAGAGCTTGTTATGTTCTTATTCCCAAATGTACAGTCCTTGTTGATAATTGATGTGATAAAAGATATTGCATGGAGCACAACACGCAGAAATTCTGAGCATTTGTTAATCCTCCTTGCCACCCCACCCCAAGGATTAGTAGTTTCTGGTTTACTTTTCCTTCAATTAGATTGAAGCAATGGTTGTAGGGAGATTGGTTTTGGTTTTGGTTTTGGTTCTGTAATATTTTCCTAACTCTGCCTATTTTTTCTCATCGGCATCATTGATAGCATGCCATAATTATGGCAAAATCTTCAAGTAAGTTACTTGCCATGGTTTCACTGAATGTTTTTTTGGAAATTTGTATGTTGCCTGATCATTTTTTTTTTTTTTTACATCAGTTTTGAAGCCATTGTTATTGAGTAGCATTCTCTTCACCCATTATAATTTCTCACATTCAACCTTTTTTATGAAGCGCAATAAAACATGAATCAAATAGACAGAAAAATAGAATCCCTTCATTCAACAATTGTAACAGTCAATTAAATCAACATTAAGGCCAAGAAAATGAAATGGGCTAATTGGTGTTTGTGAAGAAGGGAAGCAAATTATGCTTATCTGGCCACCCAAGTTGTGTACAAGATGTAATAGGTATCTACGTTTGAAAGTTCTCCACAAAATATTAAAATGAAATCAAACAATTTCACATTCCTATAATAGTCAATTTAAACGATTTAAAACAAAATTTCTTCAATCAATGTAACTATTGTATTTTTTTGTGCACAAATAGAGTTGTATTCTTTAATATATTAGCTTATATATTTTCCCATTGGTCTAACCATTGCACCTCCTTTTTGATATAAGTGTTAGTATAATATAAACACTAATGAGTTAATAAAAAGTATTTAAATTTATAATTCAAAAATTATTTTTTAAAAATTGAAATGATAAAAAACAAATTATTAGCATATAGGCTATATATTGTAGGGACTTTGAGCCAAAACCTATCTCACGCCGTAAAACAGCTAGTCATAAAACAAATTGCCATTCGTTGTTTACCATTCATCTCCTCATGTCTTTGCATTTAATTTTTGGATCTCTAAATCAAATCAGATTTACTTGACTCACATTTAATGCAGATCTCTGAATCAAATTTAATCAAGTATGCGATAAAGATCACAATTTTTAAATACAAAAAGAGTTTGAGGGCAGAAATGACCAAAATAATTGTGGAAAATATATAGGGGTTTCATAAAAATTTATATGAGGCGAGCTTTGATACAATTTTGTGGAGCACTTTGCTGGTGAATTGCATTAGGTTTTGGACTGGCGATGTCGAAAAGGTAAGCATATATTTGCTTCATCAATAGATTGTTAATTTTGTGCCACTTCTTTCTCTGGCTACTTTTGTCTTTATTAGAATTAACAAAAGGAGGAGGACTACTTCTCCATCTCACAAGATCAAACAAATTTTGGTTTTCCTGTGAAATTTAAGTGAACAGCCATGCTTGAAATGTGATTGAGTTCAAGCAAGCCAAATTTACATGGAAGAGGTTAAACAGTTAGGGAGATGTGCTTAAATAGTGTATAGGTTGTGTCTATTTAAATGGAGGGTGAGCGGGCCACATAAAGCATTACCTGTTCTCTATTTACTTCCAAACTCTATTACAGTTCATGTTACAGATCCCTTTATCATCAGTAGCATTGCTCTATATGCTTCCCTTCACTGAATACTTTATCGCATAACTTTCATTTATACATTGAAGCAACAATTGTAGGGAGATTGGTTTTTGTTCTTCTAATTTAAAACAAAATTCTGTTATGATAGGGCTTCTTCAATTTTTCCTGCAAACTCTGCCCATTTTTCCTCATTGGCATTGTTGACAAACTACACAATTTGAACAAAATCTTGAGGTAAGTCACTTGCCATCGTGTTCATATATTTTTCTATCGGCGTAACCCTTGCATCCCTTC
>VDFB02281881.1:0-68175 GCA_007258455.2 Sequoia sempervirens
TTGAACTTCAATGGTGTGAAATGAGCATAAACTAAACAAATAAAAGTAAAAGATAAAATTTCAAATTTTATGTTGATTTTGCCAAGGTTTTGATCATGTAAATTAATTTGACCAATGTCTTATCAATTATAGAGCCTTGAATGAAGCAATTTCTCTCGATAACCAAATGAAAGTGTAATTCAATAGTTTTTTACAATCTTATTGCCTTACAATAAGAGAACCAACTAATGAACATCATCATTAATCTTCTTTAAAATCCTTATTATAACCACAATATCTTCAATCATTCAACTAAAAGCAAATTTAATCTATTACTTGAATAGAAGCCACCCATCAAACATCCATTATAGCAAATGTGCAACGAGAATCTTGATGATCTTTGATTATTAATATTCAAAAGATATTGTTTTACAATAAGGAGACATCAACAATGTGACTTATATTCTAGACAACAAAATTAAATTATTTGTTGCTATGATAGAGAAAATTTACAACATTCTCTTTTTGAACTTCAAAAAGACCTAACTGTACAAGATTAATTCTTTACAAAGACTTGCTCAAAACCTAAGGACTTGAATCGTAGAATAAGGCTTGAGATTCCCTTTTATAGAAGTAAAGGAACAACAAATAAAAAGCCTTATTATACTATTTATAATACAAAAGACAAAAATAGGTGGTGACACCTTTGCAAAAGATAAAATACATTTAAAACATGGAAAAGTAACTGTTACAATAGCTATTAATTCTCTTTAAGAGCATTTATATCTTTGGATGAGTTTGATTCAATCAAAACTGCCTTTTGGAGTCAACAAGATA
The DNA here is from genome assembly GCA_007258455.2 of Sequoia sempervirens. NCBI lineage: Eukaryota > Viridiplantae > Streptophyta > Pinopsida > Cupressales > Cupressaceae > Sequoia > Sequoia sempervirens. Next base: position 817 of record VDFB02281881.1, read on the forward strand.
AATCTAATATTCCCATTCTACCTTGTTGATCTTTTATTTATATTGAATGTTGATAACTAATTAAAAAGTAACTCAAATCTTTGCACTACTTATCTCCTTATTTACACCCCGCTTTGATGACAAGCTATTATTTGAGTGGGAAAAATTGATTCACTCTGACCATGTGATCCATGTACACAACCTAATTTTATTATCACATCCCTAATTAATTGTCCTGCTTTACCCTATAATTAATTAAATATCATATTTAATTAATTATCCTTTAGTCTCACCCAAATTAATTAAATATTGTACTATTTAATTAATTTAACTTTTATTCACATTATTCCAAATCCACTAATCTTGATTAAGTTAATAATCTATGATTAATTATCTTAGTTCATATCCTAATCACAATTAAGTTAATGAATCTATGATTAACTAACTTAATCCCTATCCTAATCATCATTAACATTTTTCCTAATTTTTAATTCTACCCATTCCCCCAACTTTGAAACATGTGACAAGTGTTGCATTCACAAGTCACCATCCATGTCCAACTCATCTTTTGACCTCTCTTCTCATTGGATGCTCGCACATGTGTGAGATCCTCTTCCCCATGAGAGCCACCTTGCACTTTCCACTTGTCACCACTTCTCATATGGTCAAATCTTGCTCATCTTACACCTTATCTGTTTCCACTTGTCATAATCTTGTTCTTCCCAATATGTGCTCACACATGTGTGAGCACACCTTGCTCTCTTCCCCATGCCACATGTCATGGTCACATGCATCCACCTTGTGACACTTGTCACAAGGCTAAGCCTTTGTCATCTCACTCAATCTCAACCTTCCATCTCATTAGAAGATCTTGACCCTACATTTATCCATAAAAAAATCTATAAATTGAAGCCTCTCCATCCCATTTTGATAACCACAATTGAGATAGCCATATTATGCTGGAAATTTTATCAAAGAGCAATCCACAATCTTAAATCAAGAGAAAATAAATAAGTTATTGGGTGCAAACTTGAGCTCAATCCACGGAGAAGGAGAATTGAAGGTATAATGTTATTTTGAATGCATTTAGTTCATGTTTTTTATTCATTTTGCCTTCTAATCATTTACATACCTTCATTTTTCCATGCCCGATGGGACCCACATCCCTTACTAATCATTTTGGTGAGTTTTTATTAAGAATTTACTTGCAAGTTTTGGTTTCACACTTGACTTTGTAGATCAACGCTTCTGCAGCAACAAGTTGCACTTACATTGCGACCTGCAGTGCTTCCAAGTTGCAAAGCTACGCTTTCATTTTCACTCCCCACACCTGCATAGACGTTGCACTTATGTTGAGACTTGTAGCACTTCCAAGTTGTAAAGCTATTCTTTTGTTTTGACTCCCCATGCCTGCATAGAGACTAGAAGTGCCTACGCTCCCCAAAATGGCACTTTCATTCAAGTGTAGAAATTTTAACATTGGCCTAACATTTTGTGTTGGTTGCAGGTTCTTTTAAGTCTTTATAAGATTATTAATCTTAGGATAAGGATTTTAAATCAATCTAAGTTTGGATTCATAATCTTTGTTTTCTTTTCTACTACAAATTACAAGTTTCAAAAATAACAAAAAAATCATAAAACATACAAAATAAATATATATATATAGGTTAATAATTTCCCTAGTAGCACAACATATTTCATTTTAGGTTTAAAATTTACCATTAAGATCAAATCATTCACATTTTTCTTTCCTATTTTGCTAACTACGTAGTTGTGCTTCTATAGAGCACAGTCACACTTCCGCACCGACTTGCAACACTTCTACTCTATATTTCGGCGCCTAAGCTATGACTCATTGCACCTGCATGTCAATTCATCGTGCTTGTGCAATGACCTACAATGCTTGCATTGCAAAGAGTTGTGCTTTTGTTTTTACACACAACACATAGTCTTCTAATCTTTTATTAGCAAATTTTCAACATTTCTTCTATTATCTAGTTTAGTTGCATTATCAAATACATTAACTAATTTTTTTTCATTAAACTCCATCAAACATTTTCTTTTTCTTTTTCTGACCAAGTTTTGTAGGTTTTTGTCTACTACGAAAGCACAGTTTTGTGCATACTATTGCACTTATGCACAGACAAGTTACACTTTTGTTTTGCGCTTATGTAAAGATTCTTTGCGCCTGTGCATAGACTTTCAATGCCTATGAGTCAACTTTTTGTGCCTCTGTTCTGTAGAGCTATACCTATGATAGGTATAATTTTTAATTTTTTACACATATGTGCTTTTGTTCAATCTTTTGTAAATTTGTGCTTCAATTCAATTTTCTAATTTTTGGTTTTTGGGCTAACTTTTGGACTAACAAGTGGTGCAGCCAGTTGAGTTTGTCCAAGCCTTAATCATTGAAACTAATAACTTGTGGTTTTACATGTTGTTATTCCAAGATTTGTATTTTCCACTAAATTAGGCACTAAAATTAGAGTAGTGGGTAAATTAACTATTGTTTGTCATGTTTGGAGGGTTGCATAGATGTATGCTCTCCCCTTGCACTTAGAGTGATCTTGGGGATCATAAATCTTGCACCTCCTCATTTTTGTTTTAGATTAGAATGTAGGACTTTCTAGTTTTGTGTGTATGCTCTCCCCTCATGCCTAGTGTGATCTTGGGGATCAAAAACACCTAGCAAATTTCCTTCCCTTTAGGAGGTCTACTTGGGGATTTCATCACCCCAAGGGATGACCTCAACCACATGTTACCGATAGGGTATATAAAGGGGGGAGAATGAAATTTATACCTCAATCTAACCACGTCATGTCTACCGAAGCCTTGATGTTTGGGTGATTCCAGTACAAGAGGTGCAAGGTTAGTCCAAGCTTTCCTATCAAAGGTTCTCGACCCATGCTTGTGACGGGCTAATGTTCATGGTTGTGCCTCACTTACCCTTGTGGTATATAGAGGACACCCTAGAGAGCCTTGTGAAAACCTAGATTAAGACCTTTTGGTCATAGCTTAGTGTGGTGCAGGGTATAGTATCATGCTCAAAGTTACTCACCACATGATCCCTTAAGTAGAGATATAAATTCTTGGTTTGGATTTTAGTCTCCCAAGGAGAGAAAGAAGGTGAGACTATTACCATATTAGGCTTGTGCCACTAGATTTCTAGCTATCCACTTTCACAAAAAAGGTGTTTCTATTCGATCTCAAGGAGTATTAACACTTAATTGTGTGGTGGGACCACATTAAGTCTATAAACCCACTTGAATAATTTAGAATTGTGATAAAGTGGTTAGCATGTTTTCAATGTGTTTAACCAATGGTGAGCCACTCAAATTTTAGCTGAAAATAGCCTTTTCACCCTTAAAAATTTGATTCATTGGCCAATATGTTTTCTTCTGTGATCATATCTCTTGCCAAAAACCTAGACTGTAGAATTGTGCCTTTGTCCCATAAATTTGTGTCTGTTCTCCGACTAGTAGCACCTACACTCTGTCAAACTGCACCTATAACCTTGCACCTGCGCTCTAAAAGTTGCACCCACACTCTGACCACATTGTCTCTGTCAAAGTGCACTTTCATCTTGTAAAACTATGCATTATTGTCAAGCTACACCTAAGACTGCAAAGTTGCACTTGCATCTAGCCTAGAAAATAGAGACTATTTGATAGTGACTAGTAAGTATTCTTGACCAATACTTCATATTTTTGCAACTCCATAGTCTGACTATAGGATTACCATATCCATTATAAATCTTCATCATCTTTCACCCTTCATAATCATTTAGACTTACCATTAATATTTATCCCCTACCATTTTTTCCTTCATATTTTTTTGACTTGGCATTAACCCCCATTCCCTATCCATCACATCATCCTAATCATCCTTTTGTCATCTATCACCCTCTTTTCATATAAAACATCCTAATCATTCTCTTTCCATCCTAAATCATCATCCTATCATCCTAATTATCCAATCTCAATCATCCAACTATCATCCAAACATCCTTAGAAATCATTTTTTTATTAAAAGTTTAGATCTAGATCTTTATATATCCTTCTCTAACTTAGGTGTTGCTTAAGAACTTGCCTATCTTAAGTAGCATTCTTGTTTAGCCCATCATTTTAGATTATTTAAGGACTTGGCTCCCTTAAGTTGAGTTTTAAAAAAATTCCCCTATCTAATCTTTCTTAGGAACTTGTCTATCCTAAGTAAGCAAAGATATATCTTAAAATCGCCTTATCTCCAAGGATCTAGATTGTAATCTTTGATAGAAAGTTGATTTTTTATCCATCCATATCATCCTAAGTCATCTTAGGCCAACTTCTAAGTCTCCATCATCACTTTCATCATCTCAATCTCAATCCAACCTTTAATTCTCCCAATCCTATTCCAATTTCTAAACATCTTCATACTTATTAAGTCCATCATCCAAAGTCCAAGTTATTTGGACACCGCTAATCTTAATCTTAAGTCCAACATAAGTTCATCCAAATCTAAGTCCAAGTCCAAGTCATCTTCATCCAAGTTCTAAATCCAACCTTTAATCCAACTTCCACCATCATTTAATCCAATTCCAAGTTCAAGTCATCCCTTATCCAAATTCACCCATCACTTATCCTAAGACATTTCTCTAAAAGAATCCCTATCTTGCATGCCACTTACTAGATCACAAGCTAAGAGGCAAATGGATTCTCAAAGGAACGTCCTCATCCAAGACATCACCAATCAACCTTCATCTCCTCAGAGTGAGGAAATATATGTAGACTAACCTAAATACTCCCCTACATTGCACACCTTTACCCAAGAGCCCCACAATCAAGAGATGATGCAAAGATTATTTGACCTTGATAAGGATACTCTCTTGGTAGAACTTATATCTAAAGGAGTTAAACTCCCATCTAATTTTGATCTTTCATAAATTAGAAGGGAAGAGCCTCCTAATAATCCATCATCATCTAATGACTTTTTGAATTATATCTTGGGGTCACAACCTAATCCCAACCATCCCCTCTACAAAACCACATCTCAACAAACCATTGACCAAATTTTTGCATCCACTTCTCAACCAAGGGTCAACATCCCTACCAATACCAACACCACATACACCTCTACCCACCCAACCATCTCTACTCAATCCCTTACCACATCAATTAATGTCAATTACATTAACCCTCGAGTATCTCGTATGTCTACATACTTACACACTTGTCAAAATATCCCAAACACTTCACAACCTCCAAATAATTCCAACATAAATCATCCTTGATGATCTGTGTTAGCATCTATAACAATTGCTAAGTGAATGTTTAACGTTTACAATACTTAATTTGAAAGTCTTAAAATGTAATAACATAATTGAAATGCTTAAACAAACATTACAATGATTCAATAGCGAATTAGAATCAGAAAATAAGACAAGACAAGAAACAACAAGTTGATAACGGAGTTCACCAAACGACTACGTCTCTGGGTCCCTCTCCAACTGAGTGACCAATCCTTGATTATGCTCCAGAAAATGGTTTATAAGGCACTTCAACTGTTACAAAGTCTCCTCACATCTCCTTGGATGATAATAGATTACAAAAAGTCCTTCTCTCTCAAGTACAACAAGCTTGAATACAAGCTCCCAATGCACAAAGATGAATAATTCACTATCATAGACTAAATTCCTCAAGTTGTTTAATTCTCCAAAAGAATTGGACTCCATAATTCACCACCTAGTTCCCCAAAGTCCTAAACGCCCCCCTTTTATACATAAAATATGCCCAATATGGTTACTAACCATATGATTTCCAAAATCAAACCATATCCCCTATTTACATCATGTAATTTTACAAATCTCCCTTATTTACAAACATAATCTTCATAATTCCCTTACAATACCATTATAATTTTCATAAGCCCTTTGATAATCTTTTAAAAATATCCTAAAACCCCTTTAATAATCTCCTATTATCTTTTTAATAGTATTTAAGCCCCTTTATATCTTTATATTTCGGGCTATACATTCTTACAGGTTATTTAGGATTTTAATTTTTAACTTTGGGAGATTTTTAGCTTTTAAAGAGTCTTTAAAATTAACCAGGGCCCGATAAATATCCGAAAGCATACATGGTGTCGCGGTTGAGTGATATTTTAGGGATGAGGAGGTCGGGTGATCGACCCCTGCCCCTTCTATTTTTAATAGGAAATTTCAAACTTTTAATTGTCAAAACCAACTGGCACCCATTCTAATTTAGAGTGTGAATGGTGGCGCAACGGTTGGTGGAGGGAATAATAATTGGGTGGTCATGGGATTGAATACCATCCACTCTATTTTTAGAGAATAAATTGTTTGTTATAACGTGAGCCTCAGAGGAGAGAAAAGGTGTAATGTGGCACTAATTGATGTGCCATGTGGCACTATTTAATTCGCTCAAATATGACATGTGTTGAATTCCAACTGGACCAAGTCAATGATGCCACATCACCTTGCCACATCATAATGATGACTGTGCATGCCACATCATCAACATTTGTCCCCGCCACGTCATGGTCGTACTACCATGTGCCAACTCCCCATTGATCCACATCATCTAACCCTGCAATGCCAGCATGCTGACGTCATCATTGTACAGTCAAGTAGGCATGGTCAACCTTCAACTTTGACTGGCCATATCTTCGTCATACAAGCTCTATTTTTGATTAAATGAGCTGCATTGGGATCGTAACATTTTGATGCCAATTTCAACAAATTTTAGAACGGTCATTTTTTTTGCCTTTCTAACCAGCCTCTAGTACTTGTTTGACACAACTTTGACTGAGCATAACTTGAGCATTCGAGCTCCTTTTGACTCCATTCAAGTTGTGTTGGGTTTAGTTTTATGAGAACTTCAACATGGTGATGAATTATGGAGCATATGGAACACTTCAATTTTTTACAACAAGTATCCACTTGGATCACTTGAAAGCCAAAACAACCAACACCAACATAATCATCAATACATTAACCATCATCCAACCCCTACTTACCAACACCAAAACAATTATCAATACATCAACACCCACACATCTCATAACATCAACCTAGCCCAAGAGTTGTAGAATATGAAGAACATGATCCAAGGACTCCAGACGGGTCAACCAAAAAGGACTTACTAATTTGAAGACATATTTCCATATCCTTTTGATCAATCTATATTGTCTATACCCTTCCTCGAGGATTATGAAATTCCAAATTTGATACGTATAAGGGAAAGGGCGATCCTATTGAACACATCAAGAAATTTCATGTGGCATGTCAATAGGTGACCTATAATTCGATCTACCTCATGTGATTATTTCCTCGAAGCCTTGGGGACAAGCATTGGAATGGTTCACACACCTTCCTTGTGGTTCAATCACATCCTTCTCTAATTTAGCTGAAGGATTTGTGACCCATTTTTTATACAACATTGAACAAGAAGCCACTTTGGCTAAATTGTGTAGTACCAAGCAAAAAATTGGGGAATTTTTTGCAACCTTACTTCAATGTTGGATACAATTAGCAAGTTGATTCCCCTTATAAGTGCCTGAGAAACAAATGGTTAACATCTTTGTTGAAAACCTAAACACAGAAGTGGGTCTACACCTACAATTGCAATATTTCAATACCTTTGATGAGGTAATTGAAAAAGGGTTAACCATTGAAAAATCTTTGATTGCTAAAGAGATAGTCAAAATTTACAAGGACCAAAAAGATAACAATTACCAATCCAATGAAAAATCAAAATATTGGTCCAAGAATAAAAAATGTTGTGAGTGATGGTGAGACTAATAGTAAACATGTGCAAAATGTCCAAAATAATTCATCCAAAAAACAACACACATCACAACAAAAAAATACCTCCAACACCATCATAATCCCTCAAGAAAAAACTAGACAAAATAATCAATCCAAGCGAAAGTATACCCCCTTGGGGGAATCAATCAAAGTCATATTCCATAAACTTGTGCAAGAAAATTTAATAAAATTCTTTGTGACTAAGCATTTTGATGAAATTCAACCTAAACCCGCATGGTATAAGGATAACGAATATTGTGAATACCATATGGTTAAAATCCATAACACATCTAAGTGCATGAAACGAAAAACCACATACAAGACCTTATAGATAGGGGAGAAATTAATGTCGAAGGCCAAACACATAATGTCTCTAGTGAAAAACTAGGCATTTACACACAACCCTTCCCATTACATAATGAAGGGAAAGCTTCCATGTCTTATAATGTCGTACCATATTTATATACCAACAACATCCATACATCATCCCATGACTCCACTATTGGTTGCATAGAAGAGTGCAATGCAATCACCATTAAAGACCTGATTGTGTCGTCACCACCTATCGAGGCGGAGTGACAATACAAGGGACATCCTCCTCCTCATCCCCTTCCACAAATAATAAGTATGATATCTTAAACCACCTTGGAAAATGCCAGCTCAAATTTCCATCTTGGAATTGCTCTACACATCTCCCATCCACAAGGAAGTCCTAGAAAAAGCTCTCCAAGAGTCTCAAGTACCTAGCGACATAAATGTAAACCAATTACAAGCTATTGTTGGACATCTTTCCTCCACACATCACCTCACATTTTCAAACAAAGACTTGCATTATGAGGTACCACATAATAAACCACTCCATATTGAAGCAATTGTAAATAAGCATACCATAAAAAGAGTCCTAATAGATGGTGGATCTGGACTTGATTTATGCACTCTAAAGTTAATAAAGCAGTTGGGCTACTTTGAAGACACTATTTATCCTCAAAAGAAGATAACCATTAAAGCCTATGATGATAAATATAGTCCAAAGGTAACATTAAAATACCCATTCAAGTTGGACCAACCACTATGGAAACAACATGCCAAATATTTGATCTTATCTCCCTTACAGCATCCTCCTTGGACGACCTTGGATACATGTTATGCAATATGTCCCCTCCACTTACCATCAATGCCTAAAGTTTTCATACAATGGTAGGAAAGTAACCGTACCCACTAACCCCCAATCTTTCCAATATTACAAAATGTTGGAAGGAAAATACAAGCACTTCCACCATTGCCCAATCAATGGTGTAGCATCCACTTCACCCTCTTACATCAATCCATCCACATTACAACCTACTTCCACTTCACACCCTATTCTCAAGATCAAGATCATAGTTACTAACAACAGATGTGGAGAGTATGGAACACATAATTCCTTTTATGTGGGACAACTTCCTCTCTCACCATGATCCTATGGCCAACCTAAGGTGTTCAAAATGGAGCCTAAGGGAACTTTCAAAAGCTTCAATAAATGGGGACTATTGGATAAAGAGGATCTCAATAAAGACATCTATCTCATCATGGTTATACAAAGAAGATCAAGAAAAACCACTCCCTCCTCTTGAAGTTGACAAATATCCTAAAGGACATGATTTATGCAAGCATATGGATTGCAAAGGAAAAGGATTGGGGGCACAAGAACAAGGCATAACTAAACCAATTCAACTGGAAGGATACAAAAAGAATTGCGGACTTGGATAAGAAAAGTCGTAAGACCTTAACTAATGATCATAGCCCTCAGGAGGGGCCTATTGAAGAACCCTTTGAACATATCGCCCAACTCTTTGACCATGAACATATTTACACTATCACACGGTCCATTGATCTCTCACTTGTATATCTTGACCTTATTGATTGGGATCAACAAGGACCTCTTATGCTTGATATATTTCAAAGCGATTAAGCAATTTCCAAACTTATGGGAGTTTGAGACTACATATCTATGGGAGATTACAAAAAATAATTTCAAATCAAATTACACAAGGATGCCTATTTCAGAGTACAAATTAGGTGCCTTAGTCAAAAAAATATAAAAGAACAATCCCTTAGTGAAAACTTTGATGAGGCACTTTTGGATCAAGAAAAAGTAAAAATAAAAGATATATCTTCTAGTGAAAACCTCTTTGAGGTGCTAGAAGATGAGGCACTTGATTCAATTCCACTCTATCAAGAGATATCCATAGTGTTGGCATAAACTGCTACTGACATCAACTTGGGAACCAAAGAAGAACCAAAGATCACCTTCATAGTTGTAGCATTAGAAGATGAAATCAATCAGAAATTATCAAAATTTCTCAAATGAAGGTCTATAAATTTTACTTGGACATATGTAGACATGCCAAGCCTAGATCCATCTCTTATGGTGCATCACCTAGCAGTCTATTCTGATGCAAAAGAAGTGAAGCAAAAGCTTAGAAAGATGCATCCACAAATAGCTCTCTTGGTAAAAACAAAATTACAAAAAAAAATTGGAAGTCAGTTATATTAGACCCATTGATTATCCTAAGTGGGTTTCCAACATCGTACCAATCTCCAAGCCCAGTAGGGGCACAAGAATTTGCACCAGATTTTGGGATATTAATAAGGCATGTCCAAAGGATGATTTCTTGTTGCCTAACATTGATATCATTGTACATCTAACAGCGGGGCACAAAATGTTATCACTAATGGATTTTTTTAGCTAGAACCAAATCAAAATTGCAAATTAAGACCAACACAAAACAACCTTCGTTACTCCATGGGGTACATTTTGCTATCAAGTAATGCATTTTGGTCTTAAAAATGCACATGACAATAATTTTTCATGATATGTTGCATGATATTATGGAAGATTATGTGGATGACCTTTTGGGAAAATTAAAAACAAGAGATGGACACATAGAGGCATTGGAAAATATTTTGGATGGACTAGAAAATTATCAGCTCCGCCTCAACCCAAATAAATAAGTATTTGGTGTAACTATTACTTAATTTTTGTTTACAGCTCAATCAAGTAGAGCTAAAACATAGTTTGCAACTAAGGAAAAAAGGTACATACAAATTTCTACTAAGGTTTTGTCATTACATAGAAGATGTTTTCAAAAGAAGTTCAGTTTTATTATGTAAATGTTCTTTATAATAGAAAATTACATAAATTGCATAGTACTGTTGTTTTTATTCATTTTACAATGAAACATGATGTCCCACACAAGCTATGGGAGTAACTGATCATATATGATTAAATGAAACACAAGGAATAAACTATACAACTAAAGAAGTAAAGAACATGAAAGGAAGTTTGATTCGTCATTGCTTGAATGAAAAATCACATAGTTGATAGTTGTGTCTTTAGTTCCAGCTCCAACTCCTTCATTGGTTGCTCTAGAGATAGTTGCATAAATATATTATGTTAGAGCTCAAAAACAAATTTCTCCTCATATGCATACTTCAACAGATATACAATCTACTCCTATGAATCATTTGATCATATATGCAAATTTCACAAACATCCAGGAGTAGGAGAATTAATCATTATTGGAAGCTTTTGGCTTCATTATTTTATCTAACTTGTTTGTTTACTGTGCAGGTACAAGTTCATTTATCATTACATGATTCATCTTGTTTGATATGATAACATGTGGAGTGAAATGGGCTCCCACAAGGGTTGAGCCCAACGTGTTTCCCTCTCAATGTTTGAGAGGGATATGAAGTGTATTTTTCATCAATGAAAGTGACTTTAAGTCACAACAGTCACTACAAGCAAAGGATAAAGACAGTCACCATGCCTCAACGAGCATAATCACCATGATCATGGTGATGAAGGAGGATGTTATTAGACCATTTTCAAGGGGAAAATCTCACCTTTTTTTAAATACAATGGTGATTGAAGGCACATCAAAATCTATCTCACATAAAGGGCAGAGTTATCAGGTCAAGAAAAGGACAGTTACAAAGGTGCAAATTTCTAGTTTGAAAGCTTTACACTATCAAGTTATTAAGGATAGTTATGACTGTTCAAGACATTGATCTCTATGAGGCAGTCAATCTCAATAAGGATGGTTCACCATTGCCAAATGATAAGCATAGTCACATAATTAAATATAGCAGTTCCGTGGAAGGGGGCAAAGAGCACAAAATCACACAACCTTATGAGATGAGAGACAAGATTTTAGGAAAGGTAGTGCATGATTAATTGTAGATCACGAGTCACTCAGTGCAAAGATTGTGTGTGGAGATGTGCCAAGGTATAATAATTAGTAGAATGCAGTCAAACTGTTCTTATTGACAGTCATATCACTGTATTTTGGGACCTTTGAAAGTGCATACCAAAGCCATGAACATAGTGAAAAGAAATGAGAATGAGGTGTGTATCCACCATGAAAATCACATGTTATTGCTCATCATTTCAAGCACAATACAGAGCAACACTGTTTAGCAAAAAAAGCATTACAGATATCATGGAGTAGCCTAAAAGATAGTGATACTCAATAAAGACGATGCCATGGAACTTATCTGCAATGGTTACTAACACGTGAATATGAAAACATATTTACAATCATGTATAGAATATATATCATACATCCCATGTATATATGTTCAAGACATTGAAACCCTCGAGGTACCTGTAACAACCATATTGAAGAAAGTAAATGCATAGAGTGCTCTTAATGGAATCAAGAGCCAAATACCAAATCCTCATATGTGTACTAATGTCAAATACCCAAAACAAAAGTAAACCTTCGTGTTTCCAAACAAAAAAGGACAGAGGATGAAGATTTGTCTTCAATTTTTCACAAGACATGAATGAAAACCCAAGGCAACAAATGCAAAAATAAATGTAAAATGATAAAGGAGCAGACTTGGTTTTCTATTAAGTGCATGGTCAGCATTGCTTATACATCAACTGAAACTTATCAAGCAATGAAGGATAGTGGTTTATGTTTGTAACTAAGAGCACTATGGTCCATAATCAGTGAATATAAACCCTATGGAAAGAATTTCATATAGTTGCAGGGGTAGTGGTAGGTTAGTCAATGCAATGAGATAGGTTTTCAATCATGTTTTATGGATCACGTGTTGGAGATCTTGATGAAAGGAGAACTCATGATTTTAAAGGTGGAATGAAAATATTTTGAGTGAGCAAAATCAAAGGGATGCTTCGTAAAAGTCATAATGTCTAGGTGTGATTGCATAAGTTTTAGTCAAAATGGTAAATGAAAAGCCCTTAATATGTGCATAGTTTTGACTGTAGTTTATGGCCACTATTCAAAAATAGAAAGATGAAACCAAGTTTCAAAAAGATGTCATTGACAATGAAGGCACTATTATTGACTTAAGTTAAAGCTTGACATCACTTCCCCGATGAATGCAACCACAGTCACTATTGTGCATGCAACAATGAAGGAAGGCCTATGATCGATAGCAAAGAAATTTAAAGATCAAGTGCTCACAAGGCATCATGAGATGTCTAGATAATATCAAGATGAGGTAAGGGCTCAGATAAGAGTAAATTAAACTAGAAGAGAGGTTACCAAAGGTTTTACTAGCATCAAAGTAGTAGATCCATCTTCAAATTGATCATGACAAATCTCTAATCATATGTCTGCAGAAGAGATCTTGCCTAGAAAACTCCATGAAGACTCCAGATAACCTCAAAATCATGGCAATGCCTAGCAGAGTGAAAAGATTACAAAATAAAGTGAAGTGAAGAAAGGCCACAAATTTTGTCTTTAGGGTTTTCTTTTTGCCCTAATTTTGGCTGACCCCTCTATGGGGTATTTTTCACTTTGATTTAAACATTAATGCCTTTGCATGACTTTATACTAAACCTAGGTCAACCACCCCTTGATTTTGTATGAGTTGAAATGAAAATAAAAAATGTAAACAAGTAATAAAGTAATGGTTTATAAATTACTTTATTATTTGTCATAAAAATGCAAAAGTTGAGCAAATCCATAACACCTAGTAAAGTAACTCATCATTGATTACTTTATTATTTGTTCAAATTAATTAACTACATGTCAAATCATGCAAAATCAAAGGAGAGAAGTTGAATTGGAGAGTTTTTGTCCTGATTTTCAGTTATCTCATGTGGTTTCAAGGTCAACTTTGGTCAAACTGATTATAAAAGGGAGTTTGAGCCTATTTTTGCTCAAGTTGTATCAGTTTTGACTCCTCTTTGTGAGGCTTTTCATTTCTGCTCATGGGGGAGATTCTAGGAGATATTTTTACTTGTAGTTAATTGCAAGTGCCACCTCTTGGCACTTGGGAGTCATTTTTTGTATATAGGAGAAAAGACTTATGTTTTTTCTTAGTTCTTGCGTCTTCCTCTCTTGAGTATTACAAAGAGTTTGTAAATTTTTTTTCTAATTCAAATTTTCATAGCTTGATATAGAGGCTCCTTTGAGATCAATAAAAGACAACAGTGCATTCCTTTTTCATCATCTTTTGTCTCATTTGTAGTTAATGATTTGAGGTTTAATTGTGATTCTAGTTTCAAATCCATTTCTATGTCTCATTTTTGCAAATATGAATGCAAAATTTTCATGTAATGTTGGTTGTATGTTGTGTTAGGTGATCTTATTAGGTTGAAGTCGTGATTGAACATATGTATGTCCTTCAACATCCATTAATTTTAAACCTTCATACAAATCATTGTTGTATTGCATGTTTTAGTTGGAAGTGTGAAAAGTAAATATCTTTTAGAGTTGATTGTGAGTTGAAACTGTGTGAACAAATCTTTTTGAAGAAATAGTTGTGAATCAGATTGCATTTTCATCACCATTTAGGTGCATCACCATCCGTTCAATTTTTGTCTTTCCATTCATTTTAAAACCATTCTATCTCTTTTCCTGAATAATCATTAGTTTATTTAGAAAATCAAAAGGGGAACCAACCCATAATCTGGAGGTCTATCTTCACTATAGGGTACCCACAACCTGAAGATATTCCAATGTTTCAACAGGATTAGCTGAGTCCAGGCTTAGATAGGGTGCAAACCTAGTTGACAATATAACATCAGGCAAACTCTTGGGATTCACTATCTCTTAAATCTAGGAAAGTTGCAAAGTTGTCAAAGTTGCCAACATTGTTGTCAATTCATGGAATCTCACATACATACCTCATTTCTAATTTTCTGACACTGAAACTCAAATAAAAAGGAAGCTACAAACTAACACTAGAGGATCTCGAGAGTTGATTCAAACCTCTGCATAGAGACCCATTCACCTATAGGTGAATTAATCCTAGTCAGCCTTTAGAATCTGCATTTTGGTGATAGGTAAACATCATTCTGCCATTTTTAGATCTGTTAGAAGTTTGTTGTTTCTATCTATATTATGCTTTAAATTGATGATTCAAATTTGAATGGGCATAATTGAGTTGATTTACTATTTTTTCTCCCAAAAGTGTTGTTTAGGCTGATACCCCCATCCTCAATCATAAGGAATTCTTTAGATTCCCTCATTGAGTTGACTCACCCAAGGGTTGCAAGTCAATTCTTTGTGGGTATCTCATTTCCTAATGAAATAAAGGAAAATAGGTCCATTATACCATCTCATATTTTGTATCCACTCTCATCTATTTTCTATGCTTCACTAATTTTATTCCAACTTTGTCTAGTTCAAGTATGAGCGCATAAGGGTAAGGCAAAAGTTTGAGCCATTTAAGATGGGTTAGAATGTCTTTTTTCCAAGACTCATAATTTTCCTTATTTAGGATTATCATAGAACGGTGAAAAAAAAAGCCTTGATATAATCCTCAAATGATACCAAAAGAACACCCCCCTTTCCAGTAGTCTCATAAATCACCCCCAAAGATATTGCAATGTTGACACTTTATGATTAGTGTGATTACAAGGCTTGTACCAAATTACAATTCTTTCTAGGCCCACAATGTCCAAAAATACAAATTTTGCTACAAAATGAACTTAATACAAAATATTGAAAAAATAACCCTATAGGCGTATAGTGCTCTTCAATACCTTTCCAACACTTATTCATTTATGAAAAATGGAATTTCTAGGCACAAGATATGGCTAGTTGAAGGAAAAATACAACACTAGATTCAACCTTTAAAATCAAAGATAAAAAGACCAAAAATACTAATCAAAACTATGTGGATGGAAATTTCTTATCTCCAACTTTCCATCAATATCTAGTTTTCCAAAAATTGATTTTTGGAGCAAAATTTACACCAATTTGAAAAAAGTCCAATTTGGCCTATATGGAGGGCCTTGGTGGCCTTTGGGTAGCCCATGGGTGGTGTTTCTAGTGGTAGTGGCTGCTAGGCGGTGACTATGCTAAGATGGCCAATTGTAGCAGTCATAGTTATCTCCTTTTGGTCATAGTGTAACCCATCGCAGTTAGCATTTACTTTAGGCAGTTTTTTCTTTAACCAAAATCTTCTTTGAGTAGTCTTATATAAGACCATGAAGGAGAAGACTTGAAAGGTCTAGGGAGACCAAAAGGGAATCCCACACAAGGAAAACCACACTAGGGATGAAGGGAAAGGTGTTCCACACTTCTCAACTCCATGAAGAACACTTGGAGAACCCTAAATGATTGCTCGATGAGGTAGTTTTCAATGACACGCTATGCACAAACAACACAAAAGAATCCTAGAGATTCTAACATCAATTGCATGATTTAAAAACTAAAATTTCATTTTCAATCCAAAGGAAAATATGCTCTAAGTTCATTTTAGCCAAAACAACATAAGAAGTTTAACAAGTATTCAAAATAACATGTATTCTCGGCTCCAACACAAGGCATGTAAAAGTAACTATATTAATGGTACCACTTATGTGGTACGTTTATATTCTATCCATCAAGAGGTTCCATAATTAAATATTATAATTATAAAGAGGACTCACAGTCCTGAATTATACATATACATCAAATGAAATTGAGAGTTAAAAGCAAGGAGGTAACCTCCACTTTCACACTATCTAAGTATCCTCCAATGAAGTATCCAAGAAATTTGATCCCAATGGTGTTATCACACCACCCTACCATATGGAATCAAAATATCTACTCCCACCATCCTAGGAGATAGTAATATAGAACAAGACACACACATACAATACACATGGGGATAGGTTCACATTCACACCAATCACAAAGTAAACACACAATATATATGACACGAAAAGATCACTCAATGAAATAAAAGGAATGAGGCACAATATCTCATCAAGTCCAAATCAATGGGTATAAGGAATAGTACTAGAAAGGAGGTAGGGAGTGTCATCACAATGGCCTCAATACTCAACCATGTGGAATTAAGTACACCTCTCACAAGGGATGAGGCTACCCAACCATGCAATTCCAACACTCCCTAAGTGGGAATGTTTTCTACACTTGTCCCAAGTCTATACAAGCACTTCATGCATGACGAGGCACCATTATCTTGGTTCATTTTAATTCCCATGTGTTTCATTATTCATCACTTAATTAATAGAATTTCACATGAGATAACCTCATGCCCCTTTGTGCCCTAACAAACATCAAAATCCACTCCCATAATTATCTCTAACACCTAGTCCTAAGTTCATCACATTCCCAAAATTGAATGTGACACAAAAAACAAGACAAAGTAATTGGCTCCATAAAAAAGTTAGCATGATCTTAAATTTATCCTGATGAAATTCCATGAAGGAGACATGAAATACCCCATTAAAAAGCATTCAAATGGAATTTCAAATTTCAAATTTTATAATGTATTTTTGCATGTAAAAACCAAAAATAGACTCCATTGATGAGAGCTTCAATTTTCAAATTTTTAAATTTCAAAAATTTCAAAAAACTAAAAGTAACCTTTGGTTCCAAAGTTGTACAAAACTTGTTCTATGAAGTCAAATTTGATTTCTAGGCATTTTCAAAAATTTAGGCATTATGAAGGCACAAAATGGATAATTTTGAAAATTTTCAGATATAAATTAATTTAATTCATTTTTCACAAATTGAAACCTAAATGGGAAGTCCTATGCTCCCCTAATGACAAGCCTGACATCCAAAAATTAAAAAAAACATAAACAAAGGAGGAGAAATGAGCAACTTACCTTAATGTTGTTGACACACACAATCACACAAAGCTTTCAAAACACAAGGAGAGAGGGGGGATCTATGCATCACAAGAAATTCCATTCCCATTCCTATGCAATACAATTTAAATCCTACTCCATCCAATTCCCAAATGAGCCCACAATACCAAAAATGGTTAACTCTTTTTCCTTTCAACCCTTTTCTTTTTCTTCATTATTTTATAATTTTAAATTCAAATTAAATTTCACTTAATCCATTTAACCCAAATTTCCCCTTTTAAAATTTAAAATTTATTTAAACATTTTACCTCATTCCAATTTTGCAATTTAAATATGGTTAAATCATATATACATACAACTCATAAAAAATATATTTTTTTACATGAAAAATATGAAACTTCAGAAATAATTAAATTATACATTCACTATTATTTCACAACAAATACAAATTTTAGAAACACTATTGATTTGGATCGAGGTCAACAATGGTCAAATACAACATAAATTGTACTTGGGTCGAGTATGACTCGGTATGGCAAGAAGGGATGGCCTAGTGTGACATCTCCAAATGTAACCACCGTTGGGGAAATAACTCAAACCTATGTACCTAGGTGGATAAATAACCTTGTACCTGTAACCATTTAGCACACACTCCAAGCATACTTTATTTTAATGTATATAATAATTGAAGTGCATGATAAACATCCAACAAGGTTCAACATCAAGTATACTATAAAGCAACACATCAAAATATGATATATAATCTACTCATAAAATTAAAATAATCAACAAAATTTTCATATATTGAGGTTATAATAAATCACATCTATGATTCTATCACATAAAGAAAAACACCAACATCTCAATAAATATAGTAATGATGAAACACATAAAATCCTCATTAGAAACATGGAAAATTACCACACATGCATCTCAATGCACACCAAACACCAACAACTGAAATATTGATGAGCATCATCTCAAAAAAATTGGGTTATCCAACACACCATACAACACTCAAGGAAACAACCTCAACCATGACCCATGCATCCCTCGATACATAGTTGAAAAAAAATGTTGATATCTACATCTCAAGATTGCAAACAAGAGGAACATTATAGAATGGATCCCCACAAGATTTATTTAAACCATCTAGATATATTCATCAAGGAGATCCTCCTTCCTATTTTTTTAATAATGTCTGATAATTGGGTCAAGCTATTTAGGTAGAAGTAATTTTGGTAAATAGGAATGGTCTCTGTCATAAAGAATATTTTTCCATCTTGCATCAACAGTTCATGGATAACGCTATGGTTTTCAAGGCTTCAGAGTGCAAAGAGGAAGTAATAATTAATAATTGTTATCACTTGGATTTTGCACCCTGTTGAATGTGGAATTCAACAATCCAGTGTAAGATGGGAATGATCTCAAAAGTATAAATACTTAGATAGGACCAAACCTCTGGAGAAAGGCCGCCTTCCTATGGATATCACCTAATCTACAGATTTCGAAAGGAAAAGGGAGAACAAATGCTTGAAATGAAACCTAACTCTATGGTGATACACCAAGTTTACTAAGAAGACATATAACACAGTTCACACACACAGTTTCAGGCAATGATGAAAGCTTTATCATACACAACTCAATCACATAAGTTTTCTGCATAAACATTTCATGAAAAAGTTCATATGGCTATACTCCTAAAAGGAAGAAAGACTTCACAACTAGAGAATATTGCATTTTAAACACATCTCACAACCTGCAAAAACACTATTGCTCTGCAGAATGGTGCTAGAATAAGACAAAACTACAAGGAATCAAACAGTTTCACAAGCAGTTCCATCAATTATATAAATGCACACATTTAACAGAGAGATTGAAAAGGTAAAGTGCTTATACTCATTGATTTCAAAGGTGAAACATTGATATTCATGCCTGTCATGAGCTACAAAACGTAATTTCTCTTCTGCAAAGGACTCCAAAAATCACATTACAGAAAAGTATCTAGTAGGAACTGTCTCTCCAAAAGAGTAAAATGAGAATATATCCCAACTCTCAACTAGATCTACCAAAATAGCATCTAGAAGTTCCATTTCCGTAAGCCTTCAAAAAGCCTAAAAAATAGCAACTGAAACTTTATCAAAAGGGCCTCCATGTGTTGAAAAAGTCAAAGCATGACTATGTCTTCCACAAAGGCACAAGAAAAGTGCCTAAAATTTCTTCAAATGCTCCAAAAAGTAAAAAGAAGCTCTCCTATATGTTCTCCCTATGTCTGCAAACTTCCTTCAACTTCCCTAAATCTTTGGCATGGTGTAAATGGAAACTTATCTTTCACTTCTCTCCTTGGCATACGTTGAAAGCTTAATCTTTATTTATTTTGCACTTAAAAATAATACTTACACTAAGTGATTTATAAGTCATCACTTAGGTAAGTATTTTACACTTTATAAAGAATACAAAAAAAAGATTTGAAGGCTGCTCTACATATTGAAAATTTCTAAAGCATAAATTATAAAGCTTTAGCCCACGAGTTTCAAAAACTCATATTGCAATTTTTTTGAAAACAATGTCAAAATGACATTCAATCGGCATGTAAAGCTATGAAAACCCTAAAAGACAGAGGGAAACAAAAACAAAAAGAAAACCATTCATTTCACCATTGAAGCATCAAGAAGAAGCTGAGGCCACCAACATGAGGGTTTTCTGGAGTTTGACTGAGTGTTTCCATGGCGGAATTTGCAGCTACAAAGACTTTCCTTCACAATTTCTGATGGATAACGACTTCTCATGCTCGGGTAGTCATTCTTATTCATTGCATTTATTTTCTTGTAGAGAAAAAGACCCAAACTTTGAGTTTATTGGCAGAAATTTATATTTTGTGCTCTTCCCATTCGGTTTCTCTTGTAGAAGTTTAAATTCTCTATGCATTTCTCTTTTATTCTGTAGCAAAAGCTCAAAATAAAGCTATTTTTCTCCCATTTCTCCTGCCGCCATGGAGATCTCTGTCATTTCATCCCTTATTTGCATCTAATTGAAGAATAGAAACTTAAAACCGTAGCCATGTAGCTTTGATGTGTTTTATTTACTTTTTTTGTGCTTCACTTTCTTGGCTACGCCATGGATAAACTATATTTCAAGATTCTAGAAATTTAAAATGCACTGTATTTTGTTTCATACAAGCAGCGAGCTTTATATTTTTTGCATATTACTCCTAGGTCATCATTATACTTCATATTGCAGTCATACCTATGACATTTTAGCCCAAATATGTTTCTCCAGAGTTCCAAACTTTAGCAAGTTCTTTGCCCTCAAGTATCTCTGCTTTTTGAAGGTCTTTCTAAAAGAAATATGATATTTGCATCAGTATTTATCATGTTGCGAATACAATGAACTCCTCTTATGCCGCACTCAACATAGTCACCTTTAAATAATAACAGAAATTCAAACTCAAATAAAGGCTTAACAATACCCAGATCTTTGAGCTTCAATGAATATTCATAGACAATAAAGAACTTATAGAGATGCCTCGGTCTCAATCTATCCATGCTAGATATGTCAAAGTATTGGGGATGATGTTTTTTCTAAATTTTTTACATACTGAGGAGGAATGAGATGAGAGGAAATGTACTTGCAATAGCCATCTGGTCTTGTTGTATGCAGCTTCCAGGCAGACCAATCATTTTCGTCATTCATGATAAGTCTCTGTCCTTAGCATAGATGAATGTTTCTAAACTATGCTCCATTATTTGCATTCATGCTTCATTAAGCAATATTGTTTTTCATTGTCAGTGTGTGATTGGTATGTAACAAGCAAATCTATCATTTTCTTATCAGCTGTCTATACCCGATTATAGCCATATAATATTTGGCATACATCTCATAGATGATCTACATCTAAGCTCTTGGCATTAATCTTTAGCATGTTGCCTCCTTTTGTGAGAAAGTTGTTCTTACAACACTTAATTTTGCACCTTTCTGCAATGATAATGCTGCTTCATATGCTCTTTCTTGAAAACAATAGTGTTGATTGATTACTGTAGGTCATAAATCTGTAAGATACTCATGTACTTTATTGCTCTTTCTATTATCACCATTAAAAAGGCCATCTCCACACATTTTATGACTGTCTTTTGTATTGCCACATGAACATTGTGGGCTGTAGATTATGTATCATGATCAAAGACAATGTTGCTCTCTTAATGAATCTTTGAAATTCTTCTTATTGTCAATGAGCAATGTAATCTTTACTTAAAATTACTTTATATGAGCTGAGCTCAACCCTTGTGGGAGCCACATTTACCCCACTCATTGGATCTGAAAAATAATTACACCTGTGGCTGCACATGAAACAAATAGATTAGAAAGTGAAATGCATGTCTTTTGTGTGTATGTTGACCAGATGGTTTTCCTAGACACCTAAGACTTTCATTGCTCCTTAATACACATGGAGATGAGTTAATACATGCATAGGTAGATGATATAAATGATCATGTATGGTTATGAACCTTCATTGCTTAGAGTACAACTCCAATACATTGCTTGACTATTGCAGGAACAAGAGCACAAGGAAATTAGGAAGGACAAGCAACAAGGACAACACCGAAGCGAGACAAGCACTAACCAGTCATTCAGGAAATGAGTGGTCATACCTCTTACATGCACATTTATTTTCCTTTATTTATTCATGTATTAATTTGTCTTTATTTGTATCAAATAAAAGTCAGTCTCACGGCTTCCTGTGTGAGACACATGTATCTAATTACATTAAATAAAGATTACATTTTCAAAAAGATTGTGAAATCTTTTATGTTTCATTCACTTGTATGAATGTAATAATTTTGCGTTCTTGTAATCTTGTAAGTTGTTCATTTGTATAACTAAATGTAAGATAGAAGGTTTAGCAAATGTGCCATTTTCTTTCTTCTTTCTATCAATGGGCTCTACCTGATTGAGCCATGGGTGAAAATCTGGGTAATAATAATAATATACAATCCTACACTCAAGTCATAGTTCAAGTGGTCAATCTTATGAAATAAAAAAACTTCTTTTTTACTAATCCAAATAAGTAGCAAGAAATATTGAATATTCTATTTTTTATAAAAGATTATCTACCAAGTAAATATATTAGGTTTCTTATTTTTGCGGGTTAATTTTTTGTAAATATTTGATAATCACTTGTTTATTCATGTTATAAAACGATGACTAACTGGAAAGGGAGGTGTCTTTCTTTGGCAGGGAGAATCACAATGTTAAAGGTAGTAATTGCAACAATCCCCATATTTCTTATTTGCTTATTCTTGGGAAATAAGGAATAAGCTTGAATAAAATATGATATTTTTTTTTGGAAAGGAGCCTTTGGGGAGAAGAAAAATACCATTAATCGCTCAAAATACTATTTTCAAGCCAAAGGAGTTTGGAGGAGTTAGCTTGAGAAATCAAACAGCACAAAATAAGGCCCTTGGAGCAAATTTGATTTAATATATTTATTCTAAATTGGATCTAAAATGGTCTAGAGAACAATGAAAAATAAATATTTAGATTCACAAGGTACATCTATAATTTTGATAGTCTTAGATCCTCCAAAGGATTATAGTATTAGGAATTTTTAGTTTCTTGTAAAAACATTATTTTAGATTTCCTAACTTGGGAGATAAGGGATGGGAGATTCACTCTCTTTTGGGAGGATTTATAGAATGGTTGCCCCATCTTTGAATCCTATGATATTTTTTATTATTATGAGAAAATTTTATGTAACATTGGAGCATTCATGTGGAAAATTATGTGGTTTAGGTGTCTAGAATGGGAATCAAAGGTGGAATTGGAAGGAGTTTTTGGCCTTGGGATTCCTAATCTATTGAAGTTGTAAGATTAAAGGAGATGATTTTTGATAAGAGAATTTGGATCTTAAGTAGATAAGATGTTATTAGATGGAATTTTTAGATGCTAGGGGATTATTTAGCCAGAATTGGACATGTAGTGATGAAAACTCACAATGTTCATACTAATCTTCCAATACATCTTTGTTCAAATAAATTGTATTTACTTAAGCTTGGGGTTTTTGCACGGATTTTCTTGCAAAATAAAATTTTGACTATGATCATTTTAGGAGTCTCACTTTCAATGGTCCCTCAAGGTGTCCTCCCTGCAAGGAAAATGAGGAGTCAGTTGATCACATTTTACTTTGTTGTCAATTTTATCTTGAATTTTAGCAATGGTCATGTGCTTTTTTGGGCTAAAAGAGTGCTTTCCTAAATGACATTATGAGTCTTTTCAGAGTTTGGCCCATATTGAGGAAGAAGGTGATATTTTCCTACTTGTGGATTATTAGTCCATCTATTTTAATTTGGGAATTATAGAAAAGAGAAATAGGAGAATACTTCAAGAATAAATGCTATCTTTAATTTCCTTTCTAAGAAGGGTTGAAATTATAATTGTGGAAGTTAGCAATAAAAAAATAAATCTCACCTCAAAAGGGAAAATGTTTAAAAACTAGGATAATTAGATGGTTAAGAAATGGCATGGACTTATTGTTCCCCCTATTAATGGGGTTGGAGGAGATGATTCCCTTCATAAAAGAACATCAAACAAATGGACTATGGCTTAAGAGGAAAGCATTAAATTGAATTTTTATGGATCCTCTAAAGGAAACCCTATTAAGTTAGGGGTAGGATGTATAGTAAGAGATCAAAATAGTGCAGTGGTGTGTGTATTCATAAAAACTCAAACCTGGAATAATGAAGCTAAGGTACAAGCTCTAATTTTAGGTCTCCAATTACACATTAATCAGGGTCAAAGTAGAATTGTGATCAAAGGTGACTCAACTATTTTTAATACTACCATAAGGGAAAAATATTCATAGAATTTGGAAGATTGATAGACATAACTTTTTCCATATCCTTGTTCATTTCCTTGGAGGACTTCATGATCAACCATATATATTGTGAGATCAACAAAGAGGCAGATTTACTTACCAATTTGACAATCAAAGGAAATGATAAAATCATGGTTGTTAATGAGGAAAAAATCTGGCCTTAATTAAAAATAAATCTCAAATGCTTTGTAGGGAATGAGATTAATAATGTGATTTTTCAATGAAAATATTTAAATGTAATGGATTTAGTTTGCAATTCATTTGAGTTATAATACACTTCCATAACATTCATGCCAAATGGAGGTTGTGGATCATGAAAATATTTGAGGGAGTCAATTTAATAATGATTCACATGAATATGATATTTTTTTATAGAATATTACTGATTCAATGTATTTATCCAACTTGGAATTATGAATACACTTGCTAGGCTTATGTCTAGTATAAGGAAAATGTCCTTCCTGGGAAAGGATCTAGAGCAAAGGTTGAAATAAAATTTTAAAACATATTGGTTTTCTCATTTGTGTTGTTTAATGGGTGTTAGCATGAATTATTGGTGGTTGATCATAGATTTCAATTACATATGAACTAGTCCTCCATGTTTATTGGAACAATGATGGATTTGAGGAAGGAAAAATAAATGATTAGGGTAATGGCCTCCTCGCTCGTTAGATGCCAAGTCCTTGGAGGTTTGAATTTTACATTGGTAGTGACATGTTATGGGGTCAATGTTACATTGCATGAAGATATGTAAAAAAATTAATATGTTTTTTTTACTTGCCTATTTATTGTGGCCTATTAACAAGGTCTTGATATCATGTTTTTTATTTTATATGATTAATATAAAAGGGAGCAACCTCTGTGGTTGCAATTTATCAAATAAACAAGGTTATATTTACTAAAAATAGTAATTTATTGCAACAATAAATGTCTATTTAAAATTTGGGATGAAAGTGCATTTATTATGAGATGATGGAGGAATATTAAGATAATTAAATAATAAATTTATTTAGTAGTTGGTAATTATGATGTAGCAATTAAATTAATTCAATAATGAAATTCTTTAATTTTTCAACTAATTAGTAATATGGTATGAAAATAATTAGTGATTGAGATGAGAATTATGCTAATTAAATTAAAAAATTATTTGATGATGTAGTGAATATATCAACTTAATTAAATAAATATGATTTGTTTAATTCATTTGTCAATGAGAATAATGTTTTTAGAAAATGAATATGATGTTTGAAATCAACATTAGACATATAATTAGAGTGGGTGGTGGAAAGGATTTTTTTGGTGTTTACACTTTATGAATAATAATTTAAAAAGAAGTAATTGAAATGTGTTAAAATTTACATGATAAAATAATATTGAAATATACTTTCTAAACCAATCTAGTTCTAATTACAATAATATGAGAACCTTTGGACAATAATTATAAAGGTTTTATGCATAATTGATATATGGTATCTAAATAATCTATCCATCAACTCTCCTTTTTTTAAGGTAATTATTACATTTTTTAAACACTATTATTCACTTTATAAAGCATAAAATAAAATTCTCAATGCACAATTATTAAAGTGGTTTTATATGTGATTGATATATGTTCTTCGAATAAATTATACATCAAACTCACCTTTTTTAAAAATTACTTACTTCACTTTTTAAACGCTATACTTCAATTTATAAAGCATACAATAAAATTCTCAAAGCATAATCTTTAAAGAAGTTTTATGTGTAATTGATATGCACTATCCAAATAAACCATCCATCAAACCCATTTTTTAAATTAAATTTTCAAGCATTGTCATTTAATTTATAAAGTCTCCAACTCAATACACAATCATTTCGATAAATCATTTAACAAACTCACTTTTGTAAAATTATTTACTAACACTTTTTAAACATATTTATTCAATTTATAAAGCATCCAATGAGGTTCTCAATGCTCAAATACCATTTATTTTTAAATGGATAATAAAGTAACAACTATCATATCATGAGGTCAAGTAAAAAATTCCTTATTAGACAATTTTTATCATATAGAATCACAACTATCTATAATTTTTATGTAACTAGTGCTAAATTTTAGTAATTAGGAATACAAACAATTAAATAAAGTGATTAATATAATAAATTGGCCTAGATAATCGAGTTAAAACTAGATGTGTATTAAAAATATGTTAATAATGGGCAAAGAAAACCAAATGTCTTTCTTTAGATTTGTGTGTGATGTGGAATATTATATTGTAATGAACAATTTGTGATCCATTTAAGGGATTTTCTATTAAATTTGTAACAATGAGGTCCTAATAGAATAAAACATGAACTGAACTCTATTCAACCTTGATGCTAAATTTTTTTGCCTTTAAATTATAAGTAGCCCTCATCCTAAATGTGATGGCCTCAAACTCAATTTCCTTGGCCCTCAAAAAATTGTGTTTATTAGTATATTTGGATTTGGTGGTGCTAAAAAGCATCGGTATGACTTTTTATCAAGTAGGGGAATCCATTAGTTCTCTTGATTATAATTAGATCCTACATACTTATTCAATGGTGTTTTAACAATATTGAAGATATTCCAAGTTTATAATACATTTTATATATATTTTATGTATGAATATGTTAATGAAATGTTTTCACTCAATGCTTGATTTTAGTATGTGTAATGATGATCTAATAAGGCATAGTGATGTTAGAAATTACCTAGGGCTTTATCCTTTTATACAACACCTTGGAATTAAAATTTGAGTATTTCACATGTGGGTTAGTGGGTAGTGGGTAGTGGCTAGCTTGGTTCGATTTAGATTGAGACCAAATTAAAATTGAGTTTCAAAATAGTTATCAAGGGGACACATACAATATTCATCTAAGATTAGGGTCACACTAGTGGTTTTGAACAAATAATAGGAACATGTAGATCTTAAGGAATGTATATAGATTTTTTAGGGAATGAGACTTGAGTTTAATTTTGGTTTAGGTTTAATTTTGTGCTATTGCACAAATACATGCAAATTGAGCACTATACTATTGCATTAGGGGTAAAGGGTCAAAGAGAGTTAACAAATCATAGGGAATAATGCTAAGGATACACTTTTCACCTCTACATTTTACCCCTACTTCGAATTTCATGTGAACCACTATGAATCTTGTGTATCAAAGTTAAAAATAAGAAAATATTAAAGTAAATTATGAGCACATTGATAAATGATTTGGATTTTAATGATTTTTGTGTGCTCCATGTAATGATAGCAATTTTTAGACTTGCATGCAACAAATTTCATTAGTATCATCCTATATAAAATTTAAATTATATAAATTCATAGAAATTTAAAAATCTAGTGTATAAATAAAAGAGTTCTAGGACCATTGGAGAGTAAAAAACCCAAAAATATAGAGTGGGATATAGAGGTGCAAGATACCTAAATGGATAGTTATAACTAGAGAATGATGAGGTGTAATAAATTTGAGTGAACCACTATAACCATGATCCCAAATGAAGAAAATGATGGTATATATTTCTTGAATAAAGTAATATAACCATAATCATGAAAAACTATAGTAATCAACAAATGAGGTGGTGTAAAGGGTACAACACCCTATAAATGTTGCTTACTGTATCAAAAACAAATGAGGTGGTGTAGGATCCCTAAATAGACCACTCTAACCATGATCCCAATTAAGAAAAAATGATGGTGTAGTACTTCCACCAAGCCATTAGAAATAATCGAGCCTAATAAGGAATCCTTGATGAGCCAATATAACCATAAATACATGGTGTAAGCCCCTAAATGAATTACATGGATAGAGATGCAATATATTTGAGGAGAGAATAAAATTAGCACGTAAAATATGTGACCTTTTAAGATCCATGAACATGTACTAGTATAATAGATATCAACATGTGACAATCATCTGATAATATATCAAGAATTAATCATGAAAGAACATGTTATCAAGATGTAATGAGCTGCCCCCAATGTTTCTTCCAAGTGTGAGGATTACAATAAGTAATGGTATCTATTGTAATAGATGAGAAAATATAAGAATAGGTATTATTTTATGTGTGATGATTTTTATAGAACATAGAGCAAGAGGAAAAGGTGTCTATAATTACGAGGAAAAAAGATCAATAATAGTAGTCAATATGTTAGACGTAAATAAATAATAAAAGATATAAGACATGTAAGTCATGAATGTGTAAGAACCATAATAAAGGGTTGAAAGTAAAATGTGTACATGGAGTACCATCCCTCACAATTAAACCAAAATGCATGAAGTATTAATTTATATGTGGAGTAGAAAAATATCAAACATGTATACTTTGTATACCAATCTGAAGTGGTATCCCCTAAATTAGTATACCTATTTGAATTTGTGCCTCAAAATTGAATAGCCATATAAAATAGTACATGTAAAAATAGATCCCCAACTATGTGTTAGAATGTGTACCGAAAAAGGTATATCATAATTTTATTAGGAAAAAAAATGTAAAAGCTATATAACAAGTTTGGATCCCATCATTTGAAATTTAAAGAAGATCAATGGAGGTTCCACATTTAGTTCAAGTGCCCTAATCCTCCTTGTTCGAAGTTCTAGGCAGTTTTATTGGCGAGCTTCGGTCCATGTGCTTTGTCTTCCTTTTTTGAAATTTTCTAAGATTCCTTTTGGTGGGTTTTGGTCAATGGAGCCAATGGTGGGGGCCCAAGTAGGGTCCCCTCGACTCCTCCTACACTTGGATCTATCCCTATTGTGAGAGAAACAACCTCATTTTTGATGGGGAAGGCCTTGTTTCTTTTGTGGAAAAAATAATTAGTTCAAGATCTCTTTCTAGCTCATGTTCTAAACCCTAGGTGCCTAGATCAAATGAGGGTCTATCCATTGATATGCTAGATGAAATTCTTAATGAGATGCTAGCGAAGATGGATAACTACTTGATTGGTAAGTTTCTTTCCTTTAGGCCAAATGTAGATTAGGTTAGGAGATGGTTTTTGATGTTCTAGAAACTTAAAGGTAGTGTCATTATTAGTGCTATGGTGGATGGCTTGTTTCTATTTAAATTCATGAAAAAGGAAGATCTAATAAAAGTTATGATTAGGGGCCCTTGGGATTTTGACAAAAAATATAAAAAACTCTCGTAAATGGAAATTGGGTTTCAATCCAACAAAGGATCTTGGTTTTGTTGCCCCTACCTGGGTCTATTCATTGGGGCTACCTTTAGAATTCTAGAACTATAAAATGTTCCAAAGAATTTCCAATTCCTTTGATCACTTGATGGTAGTTGATAAGGTTACCCTTTAGAAAAATAGGTTGGTTTTTTCTAGAATGTGTGTCAATGTTACAATGAACATTATCCTCCCCACTAATATAACCCTAAAATTAGGATTAGGCAGTTGGGTGCAACCTATTGTTTATAAAAATGCTAAAATCTATTGTTAGAAGTGCAATCAGTTTGGATATTTGAGTGATTTACGTAAAAAAAAGAAAATAAAAAATGTAAGACCACCTACTCCCTCATTGGCCCTAGTTGAGGTACATGCTAAGGAAATTTTTGAAGGAGATTGTTAGAATAAGTTTGATGTCCCTCCTTTCTTTTCTAGGACATTGATTGTGATGTGACATTTTGATCTCCTTCTCTCTCATCCTAAAGTAGCTTCACTCCTGGAACAAAAAGAGGTCCTAATGAACATTCTTTCTTGGAGGTTCCTATTAAGGTCATTAAACTAAAAACCCTAGAAGATCCTTTGTATGCACCCCTTGAAGAAATAAATTGTAAAGATTTTTTTTCTTCAATGGTTTACCATGAGATGGAGGAAGGGGATGTGGTAGTGGATGTAGAGAATAAGTAGATAAAAAGAGATAGTCATAAAGAGTTTACTAAGGATAGTCTTGGCCTAGTTTCAAAAGATGTGGGTGCTTAAATGAATGAAAGCAATGGAGGTAAGATTGGGTAGAATTTAAAAGGTAAGGAAAGAAATAAGAGTATTGAGGAATCTATGTCTCTTCTTAGATTTAGTGTTTATTCTATGGCTTCCCATTCTAGTTCAACCCTTAAATCATCCCTTGAGGAGGATTGGACCCCAATTAATGGAAAGACAAAAAAGAATAAAAAACCTGATGTGGGGGGATCATAAACAAGGAATGTCTTCCCAAAGAGAAACAAGATCCAAAAAAGCAACCAAAGAAGTAGCTTTGGGAAAAATAAGGACCTTCAAAAATATTTTAGGGTAAAAAAACTAGAAGAAATGAGTGTGGGGTCCTTCAAAGGGGATGTTCCCCTTAGACCACCCCAGTTAGAGTTCTTAACTGAGGTTTGCTCTATTTCATACCTATTTTAATGAAGGCATTCTCTCCAAATATTAGGGGGCTTAACAACCCGTATAAACAAAATTTGATCAAAAGTTGTATTTTGGAGTATAAAGTTGATATTATGCTTATTTAAGAAGTGAAAATGTTAGAACTTGTCTTCTCTCAAATTGTTAAGAATATTTGGCTCTTTATTGATTTATGTATTAGTCCTACCAAGGGGGCTTCAGGGGTATTGTTACTCTTTGGAACCCAATAAGATTGAGGGGAAGGAAATTGAATTAGTGTAATAATAGCCTAATTGTTTCTTTTTTTGACCTCTCCAAATATATGCAATAGAATTTATTAAATGTCTATGCTCCAAATAAGCTTGCTAGAAAACAGTTGTGGGAATCTCTTTCCTCTACTATTAAAAATATTGTAGGAGACTATTGGATGTTGGGAGGATATTTTGGTACTTTTTTCCCCTCTAATAAATTAGGAGGTTTCAAAGACTATTCAAACAACATGGTTGACTTTGTTGACTTCCTATCAAATATAGGCCTTGTGGATGTTGAAATTCAAGGATCTTCCTTTAATTGGTTAAATAAAATGCATGAAAATAATCTAATTCAAGTGAAACTGGAAAAATTCTTAATCTCTAATGGTTGGAACATTTTTCCCAACTTAAATCTCCAAGCTCTCTCTAGGACGGGGTCTAATCATAATGCCTTACTTCTATAAAGGTAGGAAGCTATTAAGAAGGGTCCTTAAGATCCTTTTAGATATGAAATCATATAGGCCTCCCATCTAGAGTTTATATTCTTGATTTAAAAGTGGTGGAGTACCCCCTTTCAAGGAACACCTATGTTCACTTTGGCTCAAAAGTTAAAGTTAGTTAAAGAAAAAGTAAAAAAAATGGAACAAGATGTCCTTTGATAATATTTAAAAAAATAAGAGAAGTTATTAAATAATATAAAATACATTCAAGATAGAATGGAGGATTGTTTTAATGACCATGATACTTGTTCAAAAGAGAAATCCCTCAGAACTGAATGATAGAGTTAAGTGAAGGAGGAAATATTTTGGAAACAAAAAGATGATATGATTGATGCTACTATTTCCTTCTTTAGAAATATTGTATTGTGAATAACCAAGAGTTGAATGATATCTTGAGGTTTGTGGAACCCCAAGTCTTGGATGACAGAGATAATGTTGAAATGAGTAGGATTGTCTCTTTGGAAGAAGTTAAATTTTTTGTCTTCTCATTTGGAGATTTTAAAGCCCCTGGGTTGGATGGGTTCCTTCCTTCCTTTCTTCCAATAGTTTTGGGAGATTGTTTCTTAGGATCTGCTAAAGGCTCCTAGAGATTTCTTCAGATCAATTAAGCTCCTTAAATAGCTAAACCAAACCTTCATTATGTTAGTTCCCAAAATGATGGAGGGTAGATCTATGGTTGACTTCAACCCATTAGTATTTGTAATACTATATATAAGATCTTCTCTAAGGTGTTGTTCAATAGAATTAAATCTATAATCTATAAACTCGTATCCACTAACCAAAAAGGATTTATCATTGGTAGGAAGATTTTGGATGTTTTTCTCACCACCCATGAAATTATTCATTCAATGGAGAATAATAAAAATCTAATTATGCTCTTCAAACTTGATATTTACAAGGATTATTATAGAATGTTTTAGCCTTTTCTTATGGTTGTTAGGGAAAAATTTGGTTTTGGTAGGAAGATGCTTAATCTTATTAACATTTGTATCTCCTCCCCTACCTATTAGTGTTGGTGAATGGTATCCCAAGGGGTTTATTCTCCTCCATAAAGGGGCCAAGACAAGGGAACTCCCTTTCCACTTATTTGTTTATTCTTGTGGTTGAGGCTCTAGGTAGGATTTTCCAAAAAATGATTATCTCTAAAACTCTCCTTGGGGTCAAAGTGACCTCTTCTTCATCTCCTTCCTCTCATCAAAAATTTATTAATGACATAATTCTCTTAAGTGCTGCCTCTAATTTTGAAGCAAAACTTTGGAAGTCTATCTTGGATAATTATGTTAAAGTTGTAGGTTAGCACATAAATTATCACAAAATTATGTTGTACTTCTTCAACACTAAGGGTATTCTTAAAGACAAGATTGTGAGAATTCTTGGTTTCCATTATGATTTTTTGTCTGCCACCTATCTTGGCCTTCCTCTAGCTACAAAAAAATATCTAATACCTATTGGAATAACATTGTGGAAAGAGAGTAGAGAAAGTTGGATGGATGGAAAGGGAAGGTGTTAAGATAAGATAGAAAACATTATCTATTGAAATAATCTCTTCAAAATATCCCTATTTACTACTTGTCTTTGTTTAAAATCCTTTCATGGTTGAAAGAATTGAACAGATCGAAAATATATATTTTTAGTTTGGAGTGGAGGATAAAAATAGAATTTTTGGTTAAGTGGGAAAAGGTTTATAATCCTAAAAGCCAGGGAGGACTAGGTATAAGGAGATTTAAGCAATTCATCAAAGATTTACTTGCTAAAATAGGGTGAAATCTATTGGAAGGGAACAAGGATTGGTATTGTATTGTCAAAGCTAAGTGCCTTTGATAACAAAGATCTTATCCATTTACTTTATCCTCAAATGTGCCCAATGGTTTTTTATATGGAATCACTTGCTTAATGTCAGAAATGTGATTAAATGAGGAATATTTTGGAGAGTGGGGGATGGTAGAGTTGTAAACTTCTGGAATGAACATTGGATTGAAGGTAATCTATTGTTGTCAATGCAAAGTATATTCCAAGTTAGAGACACAATAGTAAGAATAAGTGGTGTTAAATACATGGGTATATTAACTAGAAAGGACATAATATTAAGTGGAAAGACTTCAACATTTAGTTGAGTGGAAGAAATCTAAGGAGTGGAAGTCAACAACCCTGAAAAGATGAGGTAAGGATTTTGTGCCATCTTATTGGTGAATGCAATTTTTACAGTCTTGATAAGAAGGAAGAATGTATTTGGACTCCTAACCCCTTAGGATACTTCTTAGTTAAGAATAATTATAACTTATTAATGATTATATGACCGATTCTCCTTTTTTGGAACTAGGTCTAGAGTAATAAAATGATACCTGAGATCTGTTGTTTTTGGTGGGTAGCTATTCACAATAAGATTCTCATAATGGACAACTTGAATAAGAGGAGCTTCTCTTTTGCAAATATATGTAGCTTATGTTACAAAGAGGAGGAGACTGTTAGCCACATTTTCTTTCACTATGATTTATCTAGGTGTGTATGGGAGGATGTCCTTGCCCACTTATTGATCAATTGAATCTTCCCTTTGAATCTAAGAGACTTTGTTAATTCTCAAAACTTTAGCTCACCCTACTCACATCCTTTTATCTTTGAAATCTATAAAAAAAACCCACTATTTGTTATGTGGAACCTTTGGAAGGAGATGAACAATAGGGTGTTCAGAGATCAAGTTAGAACTAACAGTGTCATTTTTCAAATTATTAAACACAACTTACAAGATGAAATTAATCCTTAGCTTTTAGGTTTCTTAAAAAATATGCCTAATTATGTTGAATTGAGAGTGAAACAAAACTGGGGTGTCACTCAAGTTACTACTAAAATTAATTGGAGAAAAATTATTATCAAAAGGGAGGTGAAATGGACCCCCCTAAAATTAAATGGGTAAAGCTAAACTTTGATAAGGGCAACCCGAGAGAAGCACTAATTGGTGGAGTGATAAGGGATGAGAAGGGGAAACTAATTGAAGGATACACTAAATATATTGGCTAAAAATCCAACAATGAAGTAGAATCCAAGGTAGCTTGGTGGGTGGGGAGAGACTAAAGAGGCTCGTATTCTAGTTGGTATAGGTTGAAGGAGATTCTCAAGTTATTATTGATTGCTTACTGAATAATCATGCTCCATCATGGAAGATTCAAAACTTGATCAAGAACTATAGAGATGTTTAGAAAAGTTTTCATCAGGTGAAGGTCAAACACATCTATATGGAAGGTAATGGAGCTACCCATATTGCTTGCAACCTTGGTCTTCAATTCAATGATTGGAATTACTGGAATTCAAATTCAAATCTCCCAAGCACTCTAAAGGATATTATTATTTGGGAAAGACTCCAAACCTTATTCCCTTAACTTGGTTATGTCTCGAGTAAGTGTGCTAGTGATGATAGTGTTTTTAGGTGATATAGAAATTTCATATATTCTATGTCAAATCTACATGGCTACTAAGGAGATTTCTATGTGGTGGCATCATTATTTTAGAAACCACTAAATGTTGTTAGATAAAAATTAAAAATAAGTTAGCCAAAGTGGCCACCATGGGGCCTCCTATAAATAAGGACAACATGAATTTTAATAGTAAGTAGTTCTATATACAAATCAAAAAGAAAAGATGTAAGTTTGAGGTTGATGATTTTACTGATATCAGTAATCATCACATTGGTCAAATTAATGAATAGGTTTTTATGAATAACTCCTCATCCTTCGTGCAACCTTTATTTCTTCCATGTGAGATAGGTCATGCTATTAGAGTGACCATTAAAGTAAATATTTTGATTGATAATTTGGAGGATGGCAAGGCTCCTCTTAGTAATGAAAAAAATACTATGGATGTTGGTAGTGTTAGATGTGGAATGATAATTAAGATGGCACCGATTATAGAGACATAAGGTGGAAATATTTTATAAGGATAAATGGGAATAGGGGCTTGTCTGCTTTCAATAATTTGAATTGGATCTTTATAGGTGCTACAAAAAATATAAGGAAAAATTTCTATGGGGGTAGTGTTGGATTCAATAGAAAAGGTGAAATGGGTGGCCTACGTATGTGCACTAAGCCTATCTCATGTGAAGTCCTTAAGAAGAATGTAGGAGCTTTGGGAGTTGTTTGAAAAGGGGGGTTTTAACCCTTTTTTTCTAGCTATGAAAGGATACAGTGACAAGTTAACCTCTAAGTTCATCAACTCTTGTTCGTAAGGTGAAGTTATAATTGGTTGAGTTTGCTTCAAGATTACAAATGAGTTGATTGCAAAAGCTACAAGATTAACCCTTGATGGGTTAAAAGTGGAAAAGAGAAGAAAAGATGAGTATACAAGGTTCATAAATTCCTTTTTTTTGGCATGGAGAAACTAGAAAAATTCTAAAATAAGCATATCAGAGAGAATCTACCAGCTTCGTGGGCCCTGGTAAGTTTCCACAGAATGAAATATTTTACACTTGAGGGTAGGTTTAAGACTATATATGGATATCACTTCCCTATTCTAAGTCAAATTAGGCATGGTAGGAAAATAAAATTTCCTTTCTACCTACTTTCTTCTTTGGAAAATTTCATTATCAAAGGTGTCTATCCCCCTTGCACTAGGGCGTCAATATGCAAATATATAAATATTGTCTCTTTATGAATCCAATACAAAACCCCTCTACTAAGAGAAATGTGAAAATTAAACTCCTTGAAAACAAAAAGCCTACCCCCTCACTAGACAACCAAAACAAGGGTAGCCCTAGCACTATGGATAAATTGGGGTTAAAAAAGGGTAATGTATCCTCAAAGGAAAATACTCTCTCCTCTGGAAGAGCTACTTCTAATAATGCCACCTAGAAAAAGAAAGGTTCCAAACTCGGATCAGAGGGAAGCTAAACTTAACAAAGTCAATAAGAAAAAAATGCTTGAAAAACCCTTATCTTTTCGATGTTTGGGGATGATAGATATCTCTGATGCGAAGGGAGATGAAAAATAAAAAGATGGGGTGGTTCATAGTGGTACCATTTTTTCTAGTTGTTGAAGGTATAAAAGGATAGATCAAGCCTTGGTAGCTAATAACTCTAAAAATACCAAGGGTAAAAAAATTCTAGCTAATATCGATGATGACAACGATGATGAGGAATTTCTTCCTCAAAAAGATGAGGAGTGGGGTGAGGAGGCTTATCAAAATAACTCTAAGGAATATTAGGAGGATTATGAAGTGGAGGAGGAAGACAAAGAGGAAAAAGAAGAATATATGGATGAAAACAAGGAAAAAGAAGTTGGAGAGGAAATGAGGTGCTAGAGATAGAAAATATGCCCCCTCTCCAAGGTTTGAGGAAGAGATGGATATGAATGAGGAAAACATGTCTTCACCAATTATGGAGCAAGATTATGAGAGAAAGGAAAGTGTAGAAATGACTAAACTCTAGATCAAAGTACAAGAGTTGGAAAAGAAAAAATGAAACTAACAACAACCAAGGAAAGTTAAAAAAGGATGAACACTACCATAACTAAAATCATAAAGATAACTAAAGGTATTATGAAAAAGGCAGTTATGGTAATGGTCTCAAGGCAATCCAAAATAAACAAACAAAAAAATAAATAAGATAAAGGCAAAGACTATCAAAGTGACTAGGACAAGAATAAAAATGAGTTGATGAATGAGGGTGAGGAAGCATGAGAGGAGTCTCTAGACTCCTTAATTGCTAGTTGGAACTTGATCTGTTAGTTTTGCTTTGGTGTTTCTTGTTGTTGAGTATTGTTTTTAGTTTTTTGTGTTGTTGATTTGTTGGGCTTGTATATCTTATTTTGTTTTATGTTTAAGATTCTGATTTATTGAACTTATGTGATTAGGGCCCTTTCCCTACCAATCTAATAAAAAAAAATTTGAATCTATAAAAGTGGAATGAAAAAATATATAAAAAATTTGTATATTATCCCAAGGAAAAAGAAATACAATAAATTTCAAGATGGATTTTTTTTTAAAAATGTTAAATTCATCAAATTTCATGTCCAAAGGGAATATCATGATAAAAAAAAAATATTTCTATCGTGTATAAGGAATTATTTCATAAGTTTAGAAAAATAATTAACTTTATTTTCATTATCACCTTATGATATCACAATATATAAGTCTCCTTACCACATAAATGATAACTCATGGACACAACCCAAAATGGAAGCCATGAATTTTGGTTTTCACTATAGATTCATAACAATAATATGTTTTATATTCATTGTTTTTATCTCATTTATTCTTCAATGATTAGTATGATTGGTGTTGATGTGTAAATTTGGTTTCAATGGATGTTGTATGAGATCAATGTATGTGAGAGGATGCAAACCCACATATTAGAGACCTTACAAGTACTAGGGGATTTTATGGATATTGAGACAATACTTTTAGAGAGGATGAGTTTATGATACAAGTGATAGATTCCATCTGTAATGCACCAATATTTTGACAAATATATTAACAGTCAAAGAATAGGTAAATATAATTTTTCTATGACAATTATGACACAAATATACCATAATTCACACCAATAAGCTAGAGATGATGTGACATAGTGAAATTTTTATTAAAGAGTATAAAATTAATGTACAAATCATGATAACACAAATGAAATTCTTAATCTTTTCACATGACAACCATATGAGAGGGTATAATTACCTCTAACCATGATGATTGGGTGCAATACCATGATCCCCTTCTCTCATGAATAGAAAGAGTGGGATAAGAGTGATACAAAATATCATCTCTCAAACTAAAAAAACCACAACAAAAACCTAAATCAAAGTGGAAATGACATTTAAAATTAAGTTTTTCTCAATCATGAGGTACAAAAAATATGAGATCCAAGACCTTTCCTAGAAAAATAGTTGACTATTTATCACTCAAAATCACAAATTTCAACATAAAATAATGAATAAATAACAATAAACCTCAAACATATAAAAAATATATGATAGGTTTATAATGCAATACCCTAATGGAAATTTCTTCCATTAGATTTTTTTTTCTAAAAAGGGTCAAGAAGTGCTTGCTACCTCATAATTTCCCCTTTCAATTCTAAATCACCCATTTTTCTAATTTAAATTACCCTATACATCTTTAAACCATCTAGATAATCCTATATATCCCTATTCCTAGTGTAAATATATGCTTTCTAATATAGGTGATTATAGATAGTGAACATGCCCATAAATGTACTATAAGGCTCTTGAAGGATTCAAAATTAATTCTAAAGGTGATCAAAAGGCTCTAAATATTTTTAACAACCAATTTAAAAATAAATAAGTTACAACCTTTAGATACCTAAATAAGAGTCACAAAACCTAAGACAAGAGAAGGGCTAAGCCTCAACAAACCTTAAGTGATCTAACACTAAATCATACATAAGTTCTTTGGATTGAGTGTTATTAGAAATGGTTTGAACCAAAAATTTCCCATGTGCTTAGGGTTTAATATACTACTTTTAAAAACCAAAAATCCATAATTCATTTTAATTCCAAAAGCTACAATCCATAATAAAATACCATGCTTCCTTCCATGCGATATGAGAATATATTAGTTCAATATTAACTCCTATCCATATGGTTGAATGCATAAAATTTACTATTATTATAATATAAGTTATAACATCATTAATAAACATGAAATATATCATGATTTAATTCCAACTTTAAAGAAAATTAGATCTACTTAGCACATCATAGGATTTTATTTCAATTCATGATATCATATTAAAAAAAATGATAAATGAAAGAATATGATATGGTACTACAGTCCTAAATGTGGATAGTTTACATAATTTTACAAGTACATTTCAAGGCTCTAATACAAAATAAGTCATAGAATTAATTTTTTTTCTCAATTATATATTTATCAATAATGCATCAATGCTCAAGTCTACAACATCATAATAACCAAGAGAACTTGACATGCCCTCTAATGCATCACTATTGATCCAATTATCCCTAATAATCATAGAAACCACCTAGCCATATGCCACCTTGAGGCCCACCCCTCTATATAGGAGGTGGTCGAACGAGGAATCATACAAACTCAAAATAATATGAGTATAATGCAATACTAATTCTTACATAATATAATAAGTATACATATTACAAAAAAGATATAAAAAAAAGAATTTAATGTAAATAATTTTAACTACCAATAACATGCAATGATAATTATGATAACTATCAATAATTATGTAAACATAATGGTGATAATTGCTTATAACATGTAATGAGAATAGTTGTAGTCACCCATAATCATGTGAAGGTAATGGTGATAACAACCCATTATAATTAATGAGAATGGTGACACTCATCAATAATCATGCCAATAAAATCTTGATAACCACCCATGACATGTTATGAGAATGATAAGAGTTCCCCATGATCAGGTGAATAAAATCACATACACACATCATATACAACTTGGCAGTTAATAGGAAAGGGCTACAAAACATAAAACATAGAGTGTCATCACAATGACATTAAATCCACATAAATTTGAGAAGTTTTTCCACATATCAAATGGGATATCCTTAATTGAATTTAAAAAATCACGAATGGATTTTTATTTGTGTCCCTCACTATCACTCATGAACCCTTTCAAGGATGTTTGAAACTAGAAATGGATTATCTCCTCACTATAGTTATTTTGATCCAATCCACATTTAATTTTATCTTTTTTGGTAATCGAATATCATTTTAATTTTATTTTTTTTATATTTTATCCCCTTCAATTTCTTCATGTGGTTTTCATACCAATTTTGAGTGTCAAACTGGGTACACTATACTTGTAACTCTAGATTTCATAACACAAAAAGGTCCAAAATGATCAAAATACCATGACATGGAAAAATGAAGTAAAAAACCATGACACTAAATCCAAAAGACAAATAATCATATTTTCACAAGGAGACATCTCATCCCAAAAAATAAAATTATTTTACTTATTCTTTTTTTTAACTACATCAACAACCATACAAATTCCCCAAAACACCATCATTCACTTAAAATTTTCTTTAATTTTAAAATACATTTTCCAAAATTAAGAATACCCTTTAGAGCATAAAAAAGAGTAGACTACTCTTTTCCAAACACACTAATTTTAGGAAATATCTCCATAATTTTAACACATTTTTTTAAATGAAATCCTACAAAATTATACCTACCTAAAAATCTATTTTACAAATCACAAACTAAGTTCAAACATAACCAAGTGAGTCATTTGTCAACCACCTAATATGGTACATGAAAAAAATGAATCTATACAAACATGTGTGTATAATTTAAAATAGGAGAGTACCTTCAAACAAGTAAACCCTCGATGAAAAATATGGGTTTTTCTTGAATTTAAGAAACAATCATTTTCAGACTTCTTCAAGATCCAATTCAAAATTTCTAACCCACAAGTAACTTTGAACAATGTTTTAAAAAAAAAGAGCTCACATAACAAAGGAGAGGGAAGAGAGAGACAAACCAAAATATGAAAGTGAACAAGACCTTTTCAAATTCCTTTCCTTTTCCCTTTTGACTCCAAAAATTTCTAAAACCTTTTGATTAATTTTCCTCTTTTTCATATTCAAAACTTGTTATTTCAATATTTTTGGAATAGATATTTTTCATTTTAGATATTTCATTCAAATAAGTAAAAATTAATATCTTTTCAAAATGAGTTTTAAATAACTTATGAAGTAATAATTTTCATTTCAAATAGATAATAAATTGATTTAAATGAATTAATTTAACCTTTATAAAATTCCTTTCAACATTTATATTAAAATGCACATGAACTTTTTCATTGGCGAAAATCAATACTCTTTTGACTCAATCATAATATATACTCCATAAACAATCTAATAATAATTTCAAAAACAAATTAAATATAAGTACAAGAAGAGATAAAAAAGCTCACACAAGGTAACCAAACACTTTACAAGTTTATTCATGACATGATTATCTAGAACTGACACTTATTTAAATTAATTTTGCATAAGGTTAAAAAAGAATAATATTACGAATCATATTGAGTGAGTCAAGGAGTTAAAGAATAACATATTTACCCAAGTCAACCACCTATAATTAATTACCAATGAGAAAAAAATGTACCTGCAAAATCAATTAAAAAATCACAT
Source organism: Sequoia sempervirens (assembly GCA_007258455.2). Classification (NCBI taxonomy): domain Eukaryota; kingdom Viridiplantae; phylum Streptophyta; class Pinopsida; order Cupressales; family Cupressaceae; genus Sequoia; species Sequoia sempervirens. The sequence continues at coordinate 42,749 of VDFB02281881.1, forward strand.
GTACTACACAAGGATAGACAAAGCACACAAAAATCTAACATGACCTAGATATCATATATACGACTATCAATAACCATAATAATCATAATGATAGAATAATAAAGCTAACATACAACTATAGTTTTAAAAATCAAACTATCCAAAGAAAATAGTTGAATGTGTTAATTTTGATACAAAACATCATGAGTGAAATATAATATAAATATTAAACCTAAATTCAAGTAATAGGACAAGGAACACACACTTGTGAGACTTACACCATAATTTGCATATTATAATAGGATTTTAATGTCCTTCGTAGAGAGATGAGAATTTAACACATATAAATGTTTCATATTCCCATTAGGTAGATTATATATCATATAAAATAAAAGATGAAACAAAGACACAAAGGTAATGAAATGAATCTTATACCTTTATCTTCATCATACTTATGATGTTTGAGCATGAAGAGGATGAATATTCACCCAATAAGGTTGAGAATCCTTCAATGGCCTCCAAGAATTATATTTATTTTATCTTTGTATTGATGTGTTGATAGTGGAATGCAAATTCTTCTCAAACCTATAACATAAATCTATAATGGAGAGAGGGTTAGATTTATATATTTCTTGAATGGGAGATGGATAGTTGATATTTTATTTGAAGATCAATGTCGGGGAATTCATGAGAGGTTAGGGTTGATGAGGAATTTTCAAGTGACATCGTTATATTGATCCACTTGAGAGAGGGAGGATTGGATAAATATTAAAAGTTATGATTCATTTGACAAAATACCATGGTGTATGATGGGTCCGCTCACACATGTGGAAGATGATTCATGAGGAAGAGTGGATGGAGACAAGTGTGAGGAATGATATATCTCAATAATGATAATGGGATAATATTGGATCAATGTTTGTAATTAGGCTAGGAGTAGAACCAATGGATGCCTTTAGATGTTGCAAGAGATTACATATTTGGATTGCATGGATTCACGTTTCTTGTGGTTGGATTGATTATGTTGGGAATCTTTGGATTTATTGTGGGATTAAAGTTGTTTTTAGGGGTCATTTAGAGTGGGTGGATGGGATTGGAGATTATTGGGGGAGGTTGGAGTGTCACTTAGGATAGGTGGATAGAATTATGTTATGTTTATCAAGGATAAAAGATCATTTAGGTTAATTTAAGGAGATTAGAAGTCCATTGAGGATAGGTATGAGTTTTAATGGTTATTTAGGGAGATTAGGAGGTTTTTTAGGATGAGTGGATTATATTAAAGGTCCTTTAGAGAGATTAGAAGGATTTTTAGGATAGGGGGATGGAATTGAAGGTTGTTTAGGGAGGTTGGAGGGTCATTGAAGGATGTGGGATGGGATTGGAGTCTATTTAGGGAGATTAGAGGGTCAATTAAGATAGGTGGATGGGATTGTGGTATATTTAGGGAGATTGGAAGCTTGGAACCAATACCAAGGGAGAACCAAGGCCATGGACAAGGATAAAAAGGATAGAGGATATTCTTATCTAGGAGAGAGGAGAGGAGTGGATGAGATATATGCAATAGGAGGAATATTATATGAAGGATAGGAGATAGGTGGATGATTGGGGGGAAATTCAAGAACCATGTCACATAGGATTATCATCACCACGCTAAATGTGTTGTGGTGGATAAGGTGGATGAATTTCAAAGGAAGTATGGTTTATATTGTATAAAGAATGTGTTAAATAATTTTACCATATCCTTATAAAGATTAAAAGGAGGGTATAGAGTAGATAGGATGGGATAGTGTGGGTAGATATAATGGATGTAGTAGATAAAGTAGAAGAAGCTTGCCCATAAGTGTAGGATGGTAATAGATGGGAGGTTATTAATTATTATTGTTTACTTGGTTTTCATCATGATAATTTTCTAAGGCACCATAAAAAGTATTTTTTACCATTGGATAGATTATTTTTCTTTAAATTTTTAATCTTTTTTTTGAATTTTTAAATTTTGGGATGGGATGGATGAATTTGGATAGAGGATATGCGAATTTAGAATATTGAGATATGAAGAAAAGAATCAAGTATCTATTTATATGGATAATATCTCTTGTTGAATGATTTTTTCTATAGACCATGGAAATTGTTGTGGCACTTAGATATTGGTGAATGTTGCCAAGGAAGATGGAATGTATGGGAGAAGGATGGATACATATTTATGTAAAGGTTTAGATTTAACATATGGGATGGTAGGTGAAGGTTAGATGGTGGCTAGATATGTGTGGTTGAAATGATAGGATGGTGGCATTATTAGGGAATGCTATCAGAACCAACATTGGAACACACCATGATGGGTGTTGATGCTTTGGGTTAGAAGCAGATTACAAATTTATAGATTTAGATGGTAAAGATGGGATGATGGATTTTAGGATGTAAGGACCTAAAATGGATTGAGGAGATGATGAAGGATTTAGGATAGTGTATTTTTGTACATATGTGCCCAAAATACACATAGAAGATACAATCTTTTTATATGGCTTGAGGGGATTTAGGAGTGGAGGAAGGTTTAGGAGTAGAAGATTTGGATGTCAATGTGGATTTTTATTTTGGATGTATTGCCTTTTTTATTTGGGATTCACATGGTTATTTTATTTTATTTTTTCATGGTGGGTCTTTATATTTTATTTTTATTTGGGAATATATTTTTCTTTATTTTTGCATGTTTATTTATTATGACATGGTGATCCTTTATTTATTTTTGGATTCATTTCTTTGGATATTTTTTTTTTGGCATCCAAATTGATTCCAAATGTAATGGTATGGGTGTGTAAGCATGGATTATTTTAATAATTCATGGAAGTGGTGATGGAGGGAACATGTTGGAAGAGGTTTAAGAATGTGTGCTTTTGTTGATATTGATTAGGGATTGTAAAGGATGAATTGACAATATTTGGGATGACAAATTTTGGGATACAAGGACCTAAAATGGATGGGGAAGAAGGAGGAATTGACTTTAGGAAATAAGGGCCCAAGATGGATTCAGTGGATGGAGGATGAATTATAGTACATTTTGGGACATGGGGACCCAAATAGATTTAGAGGATGGGGGATATGGATTGATTGAATGAGTGGGCTTATGATTGGAAAGTATATTACCAATGTCTTGGGAATGATATTTATATATAAGTCTATGGAATGTTATATTTTATTTGATTTGAATTTATTATAGTATGTCTTGTTCATGAAGTCCTAACCCTTTTGCTTGAAAATGTATGTTTTGACAAATTTGATTACTAATGGTACACTTGTTTTCAAAATGAGACATAATTCTATTTTGAGGGGATAGGGAGTGGTAGAGATAATAGTTTCTTGAAGGAAACCAAATTGAATAAATATGGAGGAACCAATTCAATAGGTTTTTTCTTCATCAATAGGTTAGATAGGGATTTAAGGATCTTGAGAGGGGATGGGATCATGAGAAGGATTATTAGCAATGTTTATATCATGAAATGATAGGGGATTGTGAGGCGGATTTTTAAAGATGATTTTATCTTGATTTGGAAGATAAAATATTTTGGAACAACTGCTTGACATTAATTGATTTTCTTGGATGAAATGAGGGAAGAATTGTATTATGTGTTAGCTATTATTTCATGGAGGGACACTATGAGTTGTGCACATGGATGGGAGAAGGATTTTGATGTTTATAAATATGAGATTTAATGGATTTTAGGTATTTGTGATTAATGACCATATGATTAACAACACATGCAGATAAAATGGAATTATTGATGTGGTAGGATGACATGTAAATTTATAGTCCTTAGATGAAATTATCAAAAAATAAAACGAGGTGTAGTGAAAATATTTGGGAGATGAAGGATTGGATTAAAAAATTTTGGGGGATGACAAAAGCTTGTATGTGGGGTCCCTTATGAGTAGTTCCTCCAAATTTCCCTATATTGGTTGTCTAGTAGGGGTTGTTATATTATAACAAGTTAGTAACACTAGGGTCAACTAAATGTTTATTTAAAAAATAATAATTTGGGTTTATTAGGAGTGTTTTTTATGAGGTTGACTTATGTATTTTTATCTCATATTATCATACTTTTACCATTCTATTATATATGATTAAATAAAAACAAGTTATATTTTTTTGAGTTAAAATAAGACAAGTAACTATTAGATTTTATTTAATAGTAAACAATACTATTTTAATTTGAGAAAATAGATCCTAAAACATGTTAAGGATGGATATAATGACTTATTGTAGTTGGTGGATGCAATATGGATGAAATTTTCAATAAATTTAATTATAGCTAATAATCAATTAACTATAATTTGTTGAACATTAACTATTTTCTTATATAAACAATGTTTTAGTTAAATTGTACTTATGACAACTAATGTCCATAGGCCAAAAATAACTCTCTATGCTATTTTTTTATTGTAACCAATGATGTTTTGGTTATATATTATGGTGAGAAATGGTTGCATGACAAAATAATACCCTATATTTTTAGTCAATTTGTTATAGTTTATGAGCCATAAAAACTATATAAAGCACAAATAAAGAAAGGATGTAGATATATTTGTATTTTTTCATAAATAGTATATACTATAATAAGTTCAAATCTTAAGGATATTTTAGTAAATTGTTTCAACCACCTTATGGATTGAGAAGAGGGTCCACTTTCAACAAGTCTTGGTGATATTATATGTTATTTATTTTTTATTTTCTTTGTATTTTAAATTACATATCATTGATGTGGGATTGTGATTTATAAATTGGAGTTGTTGGTGTTGCAAGTATGCTGCAGGTGTTATCATTGATGTCAATAGTTGTTGGTGTTGGTCATTAATGTCAACAATATGGAGATGGTTGTTGTTGTCAAGTACTTGTGCTAGTATGGATGTATTGTGGCTTGATAAAGAAGGTGTTGTGGTACTTTCATCAGTACTGTCATTGATGTCTTGATAGATCTAAGAGTTGCAATTGTAGTAATCTCACTTGGTTTCCAAGTGCTTTAGAGAAAATTTGAATAAAAGAGTGTAGTGTGATAGAGGTGTGTTTAGTGTTGTGCTCCACATTTATTCAGGATTGAAAATATGCTTGTGTGGTTTGGATATAATGATAAGAGGTGTTCAAAGGTTCTATATCCATAGTTTAAGGTTCTGGATCATTTTGCAGTGAAAGTTGTGTTTGACAGTTTATCAGTTTATGTAGAAGGTTGTTTAGGAGAAATGAGATTGCTCTGCATTTCTCCATAGTAAAGTTTCTTGTCTTGTAGATTTGGGAATGAGCTTATATTTTCCATAACTTCCATCCCTCATGGTTTTAGGTGCTGAGGTGTTCTACAAGGTTGGTTAGTGAGTTGTGTTCTATGGTAGTGTGTCTAGTTGCACAAAATAATGGTGTTCTTAGTTTCAAATGGTTGTGCCAGAGTTGCAAAATATTTTGATGATTCTAGAATACTTTGAGATGTTGTGTGGATGTAGTGAAGTATTGGTATGTGGTCCGCATGACCTATAGAAGCGTGTGTGTGGTCACTTGTAGTGTTAGTTCAACTTTGACTAACCTAGCGTGCTAATACTATTTTCCAAGGTATCTCGTGGATTGTGAATGTGTTGAGTAGCATGGTGATGTGGATTTGGGTCCTAGTTAACCCTTGGTTTGGTCGTCCTTCACTTCTTTCCATTGTGGATGTGGTTGGTTTTGACCTATTTTGGTGTTGCACATTTTAGGTGCATACGTTTCATTAAGGTCAAGACGTAATTGAGATTGTTTAGGTCGAGGATGGTATATAAGTAAGGTAAATTATTGGAGATGTATGTGGATATATAGAAGGTGTGTGAAAGATGTGAATTTGATTGAGTGTGGTAATTAGAGTGTGATCTTAATGCCTATGACTCTAATGCAATGAGTAGAAGGGTCTATATTTTCAGCATGCTTGAAGTTGTTGGAGGAAGTGAGCCAAAGGTTGTAGATGGCATAATGTTTTAGTGGTGAATTTCTCCTATTTCCTTGAGATAGTGAATTTCTTTGTAACAGTCTTCTTCTATCTTCTTTCTTCTTGGCAGTGAGTCACTTGACAGTGAACCTTTCTTCTTCTTCTTCTAGGAAGTGAACCCTTGGCAGTGAGCCTAATTGTATTTGGTGTTGCAATTCATATATACATGAGCTAATCCTCATCATGGTTTTTCCATTCTTTGGTCTTCCATGTAAATATGGTGTTCTTATGTGTTTGGATGTGTTTGCATTATTGTCATATGTTTACATTATGCTAATGCATGATAAGGGTTTAATGGTTGATAAGGGTTTGAAAAGATATTGAGGGTTTGAATTTTTTAAGTATACAACTGATTCACCCCCCCTCTCAGTTGACCTGTGCATCTAACAATTAGTTTAGTTTTAATGTGTGAAGTGCAATTATAACAATTTGTATTAATTCACATAAATTTAATTGTCTATTTTTATAAAAATAAGATGACTAAACATATTTAATTATATGATAATCTTTGATAATAATTTATTTTATATTTTTAATATTTTATTTTTTACCTTTTGTGAAATGAAATTATAATTGCCGTAGCTTGAAGTTATTGGAGCCTGCATATATGATTCATGTAGCAATTTTTAAACAATTACTAGAAAAGTGATTTTAATCTTCACAAATGATTTATTAAAGCTAGTTGTATTTAACTTTACTAACCTCACTAATTGTAGTCATTATGAAAATAGCCACTACATCTTTCATAAGTTTATGACTTGAATTGACAAAAGGATTGAACTAAATTTTGTTTCTTGAATATTAAATTTATTCCATAATCTACCTCAATCTTGGCATATCAATTTTGATCCTTTGAAAAAAATCACAAGTCTTTTAGTGATGAGGGATTTTTTAATTTTCACACCTTTTTTGATAATCCCATAAAATTTAGTAACGCAATGGACTTTTAGGTAAAATGGTATTTCTTGGTTTAGGTTTATGATGAATATATTGACCAAATGCTTTTCAAGTATTGGCCAAGGGAATCGACTAACTAGGCCACTCCATCACTATAAGAATGAAGATAAAATTTCTCTATTACATTGTTTGGCATTGTATATGTCCATCATGGTGAGCTCTTTCTCTACATTATATGAAAAATGTGTAACAAATTATTTAACTAAATCTTTGAATGGGATAGTGATGTTCTCTGGAAAATGTAAAAAACTACCTAAGTTCTTGTCCACCTAAGCTTCATGGAAGTAATATAATCAAATATATGATTTCAAAAGCATCTTCTTGGATAGCCATGAAAAATTCCTCAACATTCTCTAAAGGATCCCCTTCTAAAGGAAACCGTGCTGGTATGGAGCCACTCAAAGATCAATACTTTTCAATGTTTAATTGTAGTGATGCACTCCTTCAAAGCGTATTATTGTGGATAAAGCACATAACAAAAAGGTGTTGGAGGGAAACATAAATGAGAAAGAGACAGGTGTCACCTTCTTTTTCTGATGCAAAGCTTCTTCAGAGCGTGTTTTCACACTTTCAACGTAAAAAGAAACTATGCTAAGCTATGGTCATAAAAGGAGGACATGTGCCTACCTTTAATTGCAGTGCTATGTTCTTTTACAACACATTTCTTTCCCAGTAATGCATATGCAAAAGGCGACGGGAAGGTGATGTCACCTAAGGATAGATGGCGTTACTTTATTATAGCGCATGATCCTTATGGAGCACATTCTCAAAACATCAACGCATAAGGAAATTGTGCTTGACAATAGTCACAGAGATGATGACACATGTTCATCCCAGATTTTAGCATGGAGCTTCAGTGCAAGGCAATTCAATGGATTTAGCTCAAATCCAAAATGCGCTAAGGTTAATAAGGTATGAGCGAGATGCGTTTTAACGAGAAGCTTTAGCATAGGATTCATTCACAACACATTTTCACAAAATAGATTCAAATGGAATATGTGGTGTATGGAGGATATGTGCTAGCCGTTGACATTGTTTTAAAGCACTCAGATCGATGGTTGAAATTTAAACATGAATGACTAGTTGATTAGTGATCAATTTCATATGCGCAAGCCATCACACTGCAATTAAGACTCAACTACTAACTTTTTAGACAATAATAAACATTGAATTGTTTCCTTTCTTGTCACAATTGCAAATACATTCAAGGTTTTTTTTAAGAAGTGAGCTCTTTGAAGATGAATTTCAAGCATAAGAACTAGGGTTTCGAGCTATTCCTCGGGTAAGTTGTTATACTCGTGTAATTATAAAATTGTGTCTGAATTATCAAAGGGATAGTATATGAGAAATTTTATAGGGTTGTTTGCTTAAATTTTCAAAAGGCAAAAAAGAAATCTCTAGGAATTGTAGAGATTATACATAAATCATAGTTGAATTAAAATCCTAAAAAATAAGTGAATTGATTTAAAATAAAAAGGATCTAAGAGGTTCATGGAGGATGGTTTAATGAAGCAATTACTTGGTTCCACCATGAGGGAAAAACATGCTCAAGGCACGAGAGTGTTAATAGACATATTACATGACCTAGTTGAACAAATAGGAGATGCTATCATCCCTATGCATGGATGGATACTTTTTGATACACCTATAGAAGGAGTAAATTGTATAGACTAGTATCAAACCTATGGACTTCAAATTTAGGGAAATTGTTGGTTCCAAATATATTTGTGAATGTTGACTTGGTTAGGGCCTTGGCACAAGGATATGATGAAAAGGATAGGATGATCAGAAACAAAAAAGGTGCCCCTTTGCTGGAGATTTCAAAGCAACAAATCATCCACATTTTACCTAAATGTGTTTCCCAGTGTTACAATTTATTTTGTTCCACTCTATAGAGTATGAAAAGGACAAGCATAGTTACAGAGTTTTGTGGCTCCCACAACATAGAAGGAGAGATTGTGATTGGAGATTGGTCATATTTTCTAAGAATGAAGTAGATCTATTTGGTTTTGACATCTTTGAGGACTACATTAACACATACTTTTCTCTATGTCAAGTCCTCAAGGAGGACTACACAATTAAAATGTCTATTTATATGATGATACATTGGTAGTTGATGTTCAACACAAAGATATCAACAGGATCTTTGATTATGCTACTTTCATAGCTGAGGGGATCCACAAATAGCTTACATATTTGAAAGACTCTAAGGTTGGTCTTTACTTCAAGTGGTATTCCCTGTTGATGCATATGATTCTGTATAGTGGGGCTAAGGTGTGGAAAAAGCCCATAGATTTGAAGACCCATGACTTAAAGGGAAGGAGACTACTTTTCCAAGTGTGGAAACATATATGGGACTCCCATTATAGCACATCAAACTATTTGGATTTTGAAAATACTTTTGTACTATATGTGTTGGAGAATCTTGGTTGCAAGCTAGAATTTTTTTTTTTTGAGAATATCATTAAATTCTTGAGGCCACTGCAGGTTTTTTGCCGCTATTCTCAATCACCTTCAAAATAAAGGAAAATCACACCCTATCCTTTAAAATAATCAAAGTTTTGTTGTTGTTGGTTTTTCATCTTGGTTTGTAAACCAACACCAAGTGTTGCTCAACTTTTCTAACTGCTTCCACACCTAATGGTCTTAAAAATCCAACTTAGTCTTTTTTGTTTCAGTCTTTTTGTTAATTGTTAGTAAAAACCTTAGTTGCAAAAATATCTTCATGAACGACAAAGTGTATCAAGGCAAAAAGATATGGACAATAAATGGACTTGGAAAAATCTTGGGAAGTTTGGAAACCTTTGTCGGTTCCCGACAGGGTTCCCAAAACTTGACCATCCCCTCACTTGGCTTCTAAAAAGGGAACACACTTCTTTTAAGTGCTATTTTGAAAGAATTATTAAGCAGATGAGGGAATTTCAAGGGTTACTTCAGTATGGTGGATTATGAACATGTTTTCACAACTTGGGTAGACTTCGAAGTAATTTTGAAACCCAACCCAAAAATCGATACTTGTGCATTCGAGCTGATAAGTGTTTTACTTACAAAAATGCATTCATAAAAAGAAAGGGTATTACTTGGAATAAAAATATTGCATAAATGAATATATCTCAATATCTAGAAATGTTTACCATGAACATGAAAATTGAAGAGCACATTGTAGAGGAATGTAAACATGAAAATAAACCAGAAGATTTCAAAGACATGCACATTACATAGTGGATTTATGAAAGCCAAAAAGATATATATGTGTGTGTGTGTGTGTATGCATTATATGCATTCTACATTACATCACAAAAAGGGAATTTATATCACAAGGGGTATTAGACACAGAGTGTGAAGAAAAGAATCCTAATGCCCTCTATCACTTCTTGTAGACACTCAATCTATGTGGGTGAAAATATATTTTCATTATATTCAATGTAGTGGGCAAAGGTTTCCATCATATTATGCTCCTGTTCGACATGAATTAAGGCAAATGCTTGCTTGGTCCATTCGTTTCTTAGTGTGGTGGCTATGTAGATGGCGTTGCCTACCTAGCCTACATGTGGATGCATAAACAAACCCTTTAGAGAGCATCTTCCACACTTGACAAATACATAGACCTCACTAGGCACGTAGTAGCACAAATTCCCCATTTGAAATTTCCAAAGGTGTGCATGACATTATAGAGAAAGTGTTCCAACATACTAGAGTTATGAAAGTGTACCCGAGACAAGAAGTTCTCACCAATAATATTTTGAATGACCCCCTCCTCCACATCACTATGGATGAGGAAGACCTCCCAAAGTTGGTCTTCAACTAACATTTGCATGACACTGTACTCAACACCCTCAATAGTGAGGAAATCACTCCTAGCCTCAGAAGTTGCATCACTAAAGGAACTAGACATATCTAAAACTAAGATTAGCATTATGAAAAATGAGGAGTGATGTAGCTAATTTATACAATGGAAAGAGAAAACTAGTGGAATTCACTTGTAGGAAATTAATACTAGAAGTACATTCAAATTACCTTAAACTCAGTGAATTTGGCAAGGTGATGTGATAGAATTTAGTAAGTTGGATTCAAGTATTGATGAGATCTTCTACATTTAAAGAATTTGCACAAAAGTAATCTTAGGTGGCATGCAAACAACCATTGGAGGTGAGAAGTGGTAGATATTTTGCACGAGTGTATGCCACGTGGCCTACTTACAACAAGCATCGATTCATTCCTCTGTCTTGTCAATTGGAAATGGTGATGCAATCATAACCAACTATATTGTCATAATCAAACAAAAATTGGTTGATTTCCAGCCAACTGCTTATTCGGTAAAGCAACAGTTATTATTCAAGAATCAATTTTTTAAGAAATCCTGTCATGATGCAAGGTTTTAAATAGCCCTCACTTAGATTTTGCAAGGGTCCAAAATTTTAATCCTTCTTGTATTGTGATGCATGAGAGATAATCAATCTTAATTGAAGGATCAATTTTGCAGTTTTGATTATCTTGTTGTAGATGTTTATTATCTGTGTGCAATGAATTATGAATGGAATGCTAATGTTAACGAATAAGTCTGTGAGCTTAGATAAGATTTTGAATATTCCTTACCTATGAGGATGTGCTATTCTTTGGTATCTTACTCATTATTTGCAGCAAATGTTGAGATTGCAGTGAGTCAAGTTAGCAAAATTTGATAATCTAGTCTATGAGCTATCATATTGATTGTTTTCCAGTTTAGTTTTCAGCATTGCTTAGTTATTTCAAATCATTTTCAATCGTGTCTATTTCATGACTATGGATAGATGTTAGTCTATCTTTTCTGCTTTCTAGTTAAAAGAATACCCCCAATTTCCTAAAATTCAAAAAATCAAAAATTATATAAGAAGAGGGAGCCATACCTCAACTAAAATTTAGGGGAAGATCACTAATGCAATGGTGATATCTCCAACTGTTTATTGATTGATTAGTCTTTCATTTTGGGAAAAATGGAGTCTTTGTATTAATTCTTAAAGGAAAAATTTGTCAACCAACATATTTTTGGTGACTCCACTAGGGAATTGAATATAATTTTTTGGTAGTTGCCTTATCATGATTCAATATGGTGTTACCACATGAGAATATCTTTCTTGTCTTACAACTAGATTTAGAATGGGTTGGGGCCAAAAAAGAAAACATCTCTTAGTTGAACATTCTTGCATGGAGATACTGAAGGAGTGCAACAGATTTCATGAGAGCAAGTTTTGTGCTCAAAGAAGAAGAGGAACGAGCAAACCACCCACCTAGGCAAGTGGTAGAGAGGTTTATAAGGATTGAAATCATACATTATCCCAATCCCCCTCCTCGACTTAACAAAAATTAGAATCTACCACCAGTCCAAAGAGCATCATCACATAATTAATTTGAGTTAGGAAATTATCTCTTCCTAGAAACAAATTTGTGACTGTAATACAATTTTTTTCTTTCCTTCTTCATATTTTATTTTGACATCTTCAACTTCCTCACATCCATGGAGAGGTTGGTTTGGACCTTAGCCTTACTAAGATATTCATCTCTTCCCATCGGTTCAAGAGTACACTTTCCAAGATTCACTGTGGAAGATGCATAAGATCTTGAGGATCATATACAAGCTTTTACTGTTGCTTGTGCTATTTCTGGAGTTATTGAGGAAGATGCAATCATTCCGATTTTTGTAGAATTTGTTGGTATGTGGTGACTGATCATGCTATACTGTACACTCTTCATGTATCCTCACTGGGGTCTAGAGCTGGGTCAGGCCCTGGGCGGGGGTTTAGGGGCGGCAGCCCCCGATAAATTTTTTTTCCCATTTTTTTCGCGTTGTCACTGAAAAAGGAAAAATCACCAAAAAAGAAAAAAATTGACTTTGTAAAACCCTAATTTTGGAAGCTTCTAAAAAGCTTATTATAAGCGGTTTGGATGGGGGTTGTAGTATGACATTATTAGCGAGATTGTAATATGTTTTACACTAGATAATAAAATCATTGGATGGCTGTGGTTTTGTGGATGTAGCTCGGATTGGGTGAACCACATTAAATTCTCTATGTTAATTTTCTATGTGTGTTTTATTTCTTTGTTTATTGATTAAATTTGCATTTAACTGTTAGATATTACCCTAACAAAATCTTTGGTTGGTCAAGTGGTAGATTGCTTTAGATGGTTAGATGATGGACACATCACCAATTAGAATACTTAGAGGAATAGATTTATTGAAAGATTCAAAATAGTGGTTGATGTAGCTACCTTGTTGAGATCCCTTTTCTCAATTCAGAAGGGAGAAGATGAGAGCATCAAAAAATTTATTGATAGATTCACCAAAATCTTGAGACAAATTCCCCAGTCCAATGTGCCTACCCAATCTAATTTGGCAGTTGTCTTCATGCATGCTCTGCATCCTGAGGTTCAATTTCTTCTAAGAAGGAGAGGGATAGTTGATTTTGAAGCGGAAAAAATACAAGCCATAAGGATATAAGATGACTTGTTATCGTTTGGGCATCATGGTTGTTTAGGAGTTGAAGTATTACCAAACACAAGCCTCATTCCCAAGGAAAGTCAAAGCATTTTAAGCAGCAATAATTCTTCTACGACTAATTTTTTGGGTTTGAGCATAGCACGTCAGGGAGAATCTTCAAATAAAATCAAAATGGGAAGTGAGAGAAAGGTGTATGTCAAATGTTCTGGACCTGAAGGAGAAGATTTAAATAGTTATGAGGATGAAGAGGATGTTTCTTCCTACAATGTACCAAACCTTGCCTCAATGCTTACTATCCCAACACACGAAGGCATTAGAAAACAACCTAACTTTGGAGTCCAAGTAAGTTTAGTATATTCTGAGTGTGAGATGTCCATTTTCAAAGTTAGTGATATAAATGATCAACCCATTCAAGCAATAGGATATGGTGAGAGTCCTGAAAAATATGAGGAAAATGGATTTGAGGTTAGATGTTTTTCCACCCTAAAGAAAAAGAAAGAAAAAGGAGATTTCATTCCTAAACTTGAGGTGCAAGAAGGGAAATAAAAAAGGGGGCACACATTGGTGCAATTCCTATGTCAGAAGATCCTCTCCACTCTTTAAGAAAGACATTGGAAGTCCTTGATGAACAATTTCCCCAAACAAAAGTTACATTTGTTTGTAGGATATAAGGGGGAATGAGCAATCAAGAGAACACAAATGGAACTCTTGTCCTTGCGGAGCTTACTTTGAGCAATGGTGTACCTGCATTAAACAAGGGGAATGACATGGTCTACATTTCCCTCCTACATGTTGATCAGATTTTAGATCTATTTTCCTTTTCCATCTCAATCAGTAAGATGATCTCCTTGGAAGCCAACTTACCTGGGGTGGTAGATAAAGATGTAACCAGGTGTCTCTCCATGCAAAAAAGGATTTAGACATATGAAGGGGAATGTCCCTTGGATGACAAAGAGGTGATACAAAGGATCATTTGTCATGTAAGTTCTCACTAGGTCCAGTTGGTACTTTTGAGTATGCAATTAAGGCACAAGCATGTCTCCCTTAGTTGTCATGGGTCATACTTTCCTTGGTCAATTAATGGATTTGCATAATTAATCTTGGGTCTTGTCATTGGTAGGTGTCCCCTACCTTTGTATATATGGTTTTTTTTTCTTTTCCCATTTTGTTTGGTTGTGTGGTTCTTTCTCTTTGGGTTTTGTCTATTTTTGGTGTGTTGATCCTTTCATCCCATCATTGTGACTCTATGCCCAATGGATGAGGGACTGGTCTATAAAATTTTGAGTTTGGGTTCATGTCTTTGTCCTTCATAGTCCTGATCCCTAGTCAGAGCTAGGTATTGCCACTATTTTTAGTCACCTTGAAAATAAAGGAAAATCACACCCTATCCTTTAAAAGAATCAAAGGTTTTTTGTTGTTAGTTTTTCATCTTGGTTTTTAAACCAACATCGGGCATTTCTTGACTCTTCTAACCACTCCCACACCCGATGGTCTTAAAAATATAGCTTAAAGTCTTTCTTGTTTTTCTATTTTTGTTAATTGTTGGTAAGCTCTTAGTTGTCGAAATTTCTTCATGACCAACAAAGTGTATCAAGGCAGAAAGAGATGGATGATAAATGGACTTGGTAAAATTTTGGGAAGCTTGGAAACCTTTGTCGATTCCTGACAAGGTTCCCAATTCCCTTGGCTGGTTTCTAAAAGGGGCACACACTTCTTCTAAGTGCTATTTTGAAAGAGTTATTAATCAGATAATGGCATTTCAAGGATTACTTCAATATGGTGGATTATGAACATGTTTTCACAACTTAGGTAGACTCTAAAGTAATTTTGAAAACTCAACCCAAAAATTGATACTTGTGCATTCGAGCCGATAAGTGTTTTACTTATAGAAATGCATTCACAAAAAGAAAGGGTATTACCTGGAATAAAAATATTGCATAAAGGAATACATTCTCGATGTCTAGAAATACTTACCATGAACATAAAAATAGAAGAGAACATTGTAGAGGAATGTCAACAATGAAAATAAAGTAGAAGATTTCAAAGACATTCACATTACAAAATGCAGTTCCGAAAGCCAAAAATATATATGTATTATACGTGTTATGCATTACATCACAAAAATGGAATTTCCATCACAAGGGGTCTTAGAAACAGAGTGTGAAGATAAGAATCCTAATGCCATCTATCACTTCTTGTAGATTATCAATCTACTTGGGTGAAAAGAGATTTTCATTATATTCAATGTAGTGGGCAAAGGTTTCTATCATATTATGCTCTTGTCTGACATGAAGTAAAGCAACTACTTGGTTGGCCCATTCATTTCTTAGTGTAATGGCTATGCAGATGGCATCACCTACTAGGCCCACATGTGGATGCATGGAAAAACCCCTTAGAGCATCTTCCACAATCAAAAGATACATAGGCCTCCCTAGGCGCTTAACATCATGAATTCCCCATTCAAAATATCCACAGGTGCGCACGACATTGTAGAGAAAGTGTTCTAGTAGACCAAAGTTATGAACATGCACCTGGGATAGGAAGTGGTTATCTATAATCTTTCGAATGAACCCCTCCTCGACATCACTGCGGATGAGGAAGACCTCTCGAAGGTGGTTTGCAACTAGCCTTTGCATGACACTGCACTCAACACCCTCAATAGTGAGGAAATCACTCCTAGCCTCAGAAGCTACATCACTGGAGGAACTCGAAAAATCTGAAACTAAGATTAGGATTATACAAAATGAGGAATGATGTAGCTAATCTATAGAATGGAAAGAGAAAACTAGTGGAATTCACTTGAAGGAAATTAATACTGGAAGTGCATTCAAATTGCCTTAAACTCAATGAATTTGGTAAGGTGATGTGATAGAATTTAGTAGGTTGGATTCAAGCATCAATGATATCTTCTAAATTTAAAGAATTTGAATGGAATTAATCTTAGGTGGCATGCCAAAAACCACTGGAAGTGAGAAGGGGTAGACGTTTCACACAAGTGTATGCCACGGGGCCTACTTACAACAAGCATTGATTCATTTCTTTGTCTTGTCAATTGGAAATGGTGATGCAATCATAAACAACCTTAAAAATAGTCATTAATGATTATATTGTCATAATCAAACATAAATTGGTTGATTTCTAGCCAACTTCTTATTTGGAAAAGCGGTGGTTATTATTCAAGAATCAAATTTTCAAGAAATATAGACCGTTATGATGCAAGGTTTTAAATATTCCTCATTCAAATTTTGTAAGGGTCCAAAATTTTGACCCCCCTTGCACTGTGATGCATGAGAGAGAATTGATCTTAATTGAAGGATCAATTTTGTAGTTTTGATTATCTTGCTATAGATGTTTATTGTTTGTGTGCAATGAATTATTAATGAAATGCTAATGTTTATGAATAAGTCTGTGAGCTTAAATAAGAATTTGAATATTCCTTCCATGTGAGGATGTGTCGTTCTTTGGTATATTGTTCAGTTATTTGGAGTAAATGTTAAGATTGTAGTGAGTCAAGTCAACAAACTTTGATAATCTAGTTTGTGAGCTATGATATTGATTGTTTGCCACTTTAGTTTTTAACATTGGTTAATTTTTTCAAACCACTTTCAATCACATTATTTCATGGCTACAAATAGATGTTAGTCTACCTTTTCTACTTTTTGGTTAAAAGTATACCCCCTACTTCTTAAAATTCAAAAAATAAAAAATTATATTACAAGAGAGAGCTATACCTCAACTAAACTTCAGAGGAAGATCACCAATGCAATGGTGATCTCTCCAACTGTTGATTGATCAATTAGTCTTTCATTTTGGGAAAAATGGAGTCTATTTGTATTTATTCTTAAAGGAAAAATCTATCAACCAACAAGTTTGATCCTGTATTAAAAATTGATCACAATTAGTGAGATTGGTATTTGCATACCAACTACACAATTTGTAGGGTATATGGTACACTAGTGTAGCCCCATTGCCTCCCAAAGTATGTAACAAATAGGATGAAATTCATGGAGATAATGTGGTAGCTCAATGAAGCTGACAAATTTTATTACTGGTTGGTTAAGAAGGGATCATTGATCCCAAGATGTATGAGATTCTCCTATTTCATTATCACTACTAAAGAGGGATTAGATGTTGTAGTGTAGTAAAATGTACACCTTTACATTTTCACTCTATGTTTGGGTCCCTTAATTTAATTGGACTTAATTAAGCCTCTAATTGGCCCAATTACACATTTAAAAGCCTAATTAATCCCATTTTTTGAAAAGGAAACTTGTATTAAACAATTGCAAACATTAATTAAGTTACCTTGAAAGTTGAGTGTCCTGGATTTAGGTCCTCCTTAAGGCGAGGATCCCAAATTTTAATATTTTTTTGGAATTTTTTTTATGATTCAGATTCAAATTGCAATTGTCGGCCTTTGATGTTTATTTTTTGTGAAATTAGAAAATTACCTATAAATACAAGGTCTTTTTACCAATTCAAATCCAAGAACTTTTTGGGAGACTTCACAAGAGTAAATATTATTATCAAAGGTGTTCAAGAGCAGATTTATCAATCTTCTACAACAACATTCAAGATCTCAAGCATCATGTCAAAGTTATTTGCATCTATGTACGTTTTTGGAGCTAACATTATGATGTAGGTTTCAAGCATTCAAGCAAAAATTCAAGCATCAAGATCAGCATCCAATCAATCCATTTCATACAATATCAAGACCTTGGAGAGATGTGTTAGACTTTAGTCCTCTAATGATCTTCATTCAAAGGTTTGGTGAGTTGCAACATAGCATTTTTCATTCATCATTCCTTCCATTCATGTTTCATTTCACTTCAAGGTTTAATTACCAAAATGGGGTTTGACCGAGGTAAACCCCCATTCACCAATTTTTTTTCCCACTCTTTGTGTTTGTAGATTTGTAGGTGAAGGATTGAAGATTGATCAAAACTGCAATTTTGCAAAGTTGTCAAGCCACATAAACTCACTTGCAAAATTATTTATGACTTTCCGACTATGAGATCTATAGGAATCATGAGTGCAGACTCAGGAGCAGAGGATTGTTAAAACATAATTTTGATCCCTATAGCAGGATCCATTCACCCTATGGTGAATCTCTCCCAAGAGGACACTCAACAACTTTTGGTGACTGGTACACATCAACTTACCCTTCTCAGATCTACCAAAATTTTGTTGTTTCTAATTTTTTTATGCTTTAAATTGATGATTCAAGTTTCACATTGCATAATTGAGTTCATTTACTATTTTTAGTTTTTCTCGCCAAAGTGTTGTTCAGACAAATTTTACCCCGTCTTTGCATAAGAAAAACATCAAGATCTCCATTAAGGTTGACTCACCTAAGGGTTGAAAGCCAATCTTACCTTTGGGGATTTTTTTTCCTAATGAAACAAGAAAGATAGGTGCATCATCCCATATTTATCCCAACACCTCATTTTTCTTTATTTTAGATGTATTCTCTACAAATTTGTAGACTTATGGGATGAAAATAGACCTTGCTAGGAATTGTGATCTTGAAGGGTATATCAACAAAATGAGAGTAGAGAGAAGTAGATCTTAGTTCTACCAGAATTTCCATGCATCTAATGATGTAATAGGGAACCTCAAAACATATGAGGAGGTTAAAGAAAGTAAGAAACAATGGAAATTTATGGTCCAAAAAAAAGAGAAGAGAGTAAAGAATAATCCTTCCTATGTTAGTCCTTACAAAGTATACAAACCCAATGGAGAAGATGGAGAAAATGTTTGCTGCCATGGAAAATGAAAATTTTCCAATATGGTGAAGTTGGTTGAGAAAGAAGCAAAAAAAATGAAATTCGAATAGCTTGTTCAACAAGAAGCCTTGCTAGCAGAATCATTAGCTCAAGCTGCTCCTAGCCAATCAATGTCGGTTGTTTCTCAACCCTTAGTTGACTATTCAAAGAATCTAGAGGAAAGGGAGAGAATGCAAGAGGATTTTTCAGAAAATGTGCCCAGAGATGAGGAAGTGAACCAATGCTTCTCTTCTCCCCAAGTAAATCAAGGTGATGAATAGGTGCCTGAAAACAAGATAGTAGTTGAATTCTATGATGAGATCTTTGTTCCTTATGATGTAAGAGTCTTGGATTGCTTCCAATTCATGGATGATAAATCCTTTGTTACTACAAAGGAATTTAAATAATTTTTCATGAAAATCAAGAAAAATGAGCTTAATGAAAAAATGGATAAGGAAAAAGTAGTGGATCCATCTAGATATGAAGAGGTCACACAACAAGTTATCCAAGAGATGGATTTTGATGCATCCAAAATCACTTTAGAATAAGGGAGGAGATTGGTGAAAGAAAGTGGAATTAATTTGTTACCTAGGTGGGATCTTACCTCAACCATTTCTCTTGACACAATAAGACATCAGGATGAAGGGGCCTTTACATCTGACGAGTAGGCAGGGCAAGTGTACTTTGGATCTAGGTTTAGCCCTAGCTTAAAAACACTGGTCATTTGGGAAATGGCTCTTGCTCCAAACAAACCAAGGGTGGTGATATTAGTAGAGGAGGTCATAGGAAATGTGATCATTAAAAGAACATAAAAAAAACAACACCAAAGGTAGTATAATTTGTGGTACACACAACTATGTTTAGTGCAAAGAATGCAAAAATACAAGAGGAGACATATGATGAATCACATGCTAAGCATGCAAAATTTTAGGAAAAGTATAATAAAGTGGTTTCTAGGCTTCCACCACCTCATATTGCAGCCCCACCACCTCCTCCATCCACATCACCCAATTTATCAACTTAAGATAGATAGAATTTGTCTCTTAAAGTAAAGGAATTGAAAGAGCAAATGGAATAGAGTAAAGAAAATGAAAGGAAGGTTAGGGAGGCGGCCAATAATGTTGCTATAGATTTCATTGATGACCTTTTAGGTCATATATTATCTTGTGTTTTTCATAAGGTTGAGGGATCTTGGAATGCCTTTGATGGACTTCACAAGGCTTATGCTAAGCAAAAGCAAATTCAAAACAACTTCCAAGAAGTATTAAGAAAGTGGATCCTTAGAGCCACCTCATTCAAGGAGATGATAATGATGGAAATTTTTTGATGAAAGTGACTCCAAGAGCTTGGTGCAAGTTCATTATCAAATTGAATTATTGGGGGAGGTCTCCGCCTTTTAGACAAAACTAGATATGCAATTTAAGTCAAAGTTGAAAAATATTTGAAGGTGTGGAGAAGGGAATAATGCCTAAGATAATAGATGATTCATAATCAATTAAGCCTTTGGATGTTTGGAAGGTTGAATTTGTAGGAACAATTCCTTCATTGTCATATTTTATTTATAAAGATGGCAAGCTAGAGTTGGATCTCCTGAACAACTCAATTGATGACCTATTTAAGTTGGAGACTAACTTGGATAATTTTGCTAAGGAGACTAAGGTTATAACAAATGCAAGATACAATGCACACATTAATAAAATGGAAAAGCTCTTGAATTCAATTAGCCTTCAAAAGAAGAGTACACCTCATGGGTTTCAAAGTACATTAAATATATATCTCCCATGTTCTTCTTCTTATCCTTTTTGTAGAGGTGGGGCCTATTTTGTCTTACATGGCCTAGTTAGCTTTCTCCTCAGATGATTTTGAAATTATAGAAGGTGATGGAAGAGTGAAAAATAGTACATGTACTTAAACCTTTCTTCTTTCATCATTTTGGGATCAACAAGAATCTTCTTCAATGACACATGCAACTAATTTGTATTGTAATAGAATATATATCTTTTCCCATGTGGGTAGTTGTAACTTATTTTATCTAATCTTTGAAGGACAATATTGTCAAATGACAATGTGACATCTGTCCATGGCTTGAAGCTTGTTCACTCTCTTGTTTTTTATAAAAGGGAATTTAGGGCCATTTTTACAGGGATCTTGGAAATTTTGTAAGAAAAGTGTATGTAATCTATACATGTCCAGTCTAGGTCTTTATAGAAAATGATATTGATGCAACTATAAATGTTGTATAAAAATATTTGTTCTATACATGAATATACAATGGAATTTTTTTTGCCAATTTTCTCCTAAAATGTCTCTCTTTTCATTTATGAATACAAAGTGATCAAAGATCTTTTCTATTCATCTTTGTAGTTTTTCTATGATAGAATGTTTCTTTTATGGCTTCTATTCAAAGAATAGATTAATTTTTTGTATATGGAAGATTGAATGATTTGAGTTTATACAAGGATTTGTGAGTAAAATTGGTTATAAAATCTAAAGGGTAACAGTGTAATGCATTGTTGCTAAGCTTTCATGGAACTAGGTTAATTTCTATTGTATGAGTTTTAGTTGCATCTTCCTTGAATCCATTACCTAGGTCTAAGGCACTAGTCAGTATGAATGTCTTTGATTATAGTTCCTTAGTCACTAATCTCAAAATTAAATTTCCATTATAGCTTTAAGTTATATAATATTATTTACATGTTCTTTGACATAAAATACATAAATAACTCCAATAATTTAGCCATTTCAAAGTATTCATGTGCAATTCTTGATCTATTTAAGAGAGAACATATCTTTTTGTAGAAATACCTGAGACAAATTTTATGAAGTCTTAGAGGATATTGCATAGGACTACCCTCCTAGGTTTTGCAAAGCCTAAAGTGCAGAGGAGAAAATTGTCGAAATCCTTCTCCTATTCATTTTCCAACCCATTGAACAATTGAAAATAAAGAATTGGCTATTCATTTAAGTTTCTCTAGGATCTAGTTGGAGCTTATAGCACAATAACAAACCAAAAAAATGATGACTTTGCTGGGGATAAACTACCATTTCAAAGAATTTTTGTAATCTCTGGTCATGATAAGCATATTTGTGTGAAGTACCTTTCTGCTACTCCAAATCTTGTTTGTTGCTTATGTTCCTATGATTTTCTCTGCAAAGATTTGATTATCTCAAATTCCCCAAGTGGGTGGTGACTCTCAAAGTCTCCTTTCTAGTGCAAGTGAAAAGGAAAAGTGTATCAAGAAGTCATGGACAAAAGAAGATCTTTGTTTAAAGATAATCCTAGAAAGATGTTGGAATCAGAACTGCCTGCTTCAAGAAAAACATGGAAACTCAAAGATACAAGTAAGATAGCTCCTCCTCATGTGACTCATAGTAATTCTGAAGGTAGTGTGGATAATGTGACAAATGCATCTATTATATTTATGAAACCTAGAGTTCTTGAATAATGTGACAAATGCATTTGTTAGATTTGTGAAACCTAGAGTCCCTAAGATAAATGATATTAGAAAAGGTATCTATAGTCAAATTGATCACCTCAATGTGCCTAAGCCAATTTATCAAGTAGGAAATCAATTTTCAAGCCCCCTTGTCCAAGAGAAAAATCATTTTTTCATGTAGAAATCTTGCCTTATTTAAAGTTTCCATCAATACCTCTAAATTTATCCCCCAAAATTTAGGATTTGTAAGTCTTCTTGAGAATGGAGATGAATTACTAAAAGAAGTGAATGATTTGCAAGAGCAGCTGAATAAAATTGAAGAAATGAAAATTAGGGATGCTATGAATGTAAGAGATGAAATGAAGAAGAAGATTGATAGAATGAAAATTTCTCAACATTCTAATAATAATTTTTCTTCTATGCTATCAAATCTTGCTACAATTAACAATACCTTGAATGTTCCTCTTGGTAATTATCATGCAAATACGTGGAGTGATCCTACAGTAGCTAACACTTTACCAATTGCTTCACATTTAGACACTTTCTCCCAAAATACAAATACAAGAAAGGTCTCATCAAATGCTAGTGCGACACCAAACATGAATATGTCATCTTAGAAATCTTCCACATCTAAATTGCCAGATCAAGATGAATTAGAGTTACAAAGAGAAGTTGAGTATCTCAAAGTAGAACTGGAAAGACTAGAAAACATTTGAATTAAGGATAATATGCAAAAGAGAATATAATTTTTGAAAGAATCTTATGGATCTGGGAATCCCTCAACCTCTAATCTTAATTCTAAAAATCCATCTACCACTTTTGTTCAAAACATACCTAAGCAATACCCACATCCTCAAGTCAGTGTCCCACAACAAAACCTAGTAGGTTATGGATAGTATGGAAATTATCAACAATATAACCCTAATATGAATGCTCAAGCTGGTGGAAAAAATGTAAAACCTCAATAAGAATAGAATATTACCACTCAACATCAACATGTTCAAGGAAACCCTTAGGTGACACATGTAGGAAATTTTCCCGCAAGAAGGCCTTTGCAATTAGAAAGGTATAGGTAATTGAATTTCAATTTTATCCCTGGATACCAAAATCCTATTCCCAATGACATTAAGAATATACTAGTTAAGTTCTCAAGAAATAATGCATTTTCAGTAGAGGATCATTTGAGAAATTTCTTGAATTTAATTAATGATTTTTAGATAGAGGATGAAGATGTGATCATTATATTATTTATGCAATCTTTAAACCGAGGATGCCAGGGATTGGTATAGAGGTTTTCCTAATGATAGTATTAGGTCATGGGAAGAGTTCAAAAGAGTATTCAAAGAACAATATGGTGATAAGACATACCTTAGGTTCATTATCAATGAATTCACAAGTATTAGTAAGGGTCATAATGAAATGTTCTCTGACTTCAATACTAGATTCATGAATGTTATGAATAAGATCCCATTGTACATGAGGCCTAGTGAGACTATGTGCTTAGTGTTGTATTGCAATGCATATGATCCTAAGATGGGATATGAGCTAAGGGACAAAGAACCCCAAATGTTGAGAGATGCTTTCAAAATAGCCATGCATATTGAAAGTAATAGGAAGGAATTTGGGAAGGTAAATAAAAGAGATGATGTAAAAATCTTACAAAATCAAAGGGGAAATGAGAACAAAGTCACATCTTCTGAAGATAAGTTGGATAAGGTCATCAATGCACTCAAGGATATGAGTTATAAGGTTGAAAAAAATGAAAAATGATTATTTCAAGACAAACCTAATTATCAGATGTAGGAGAGAATGCCTAAATTTTCTGATTAGCTTTACAACACAACTTGGCATAATGGTAAGCTAGCTAAAAACAACCAAAGGACAATGCTAAATAAGGAAACTCATGATGCTTTGAAGAAAAATAGTGCAAATTTTATAGAGGATAGTCCTTGGTGTATGGTTTGTCAATTGCATCATTCCCCACATCAATGTATGGTTTCACAATCCTTAGAAGAGCATCAGGATCCAAGTGACGATTGTTGTACCCCACATGAAAAAGATCATGATGTACAAACATGTTGTCAAATAGATTATCCTTCACCAATGATGAATATTATTCTAATGAGGGATATAATGATATTGATGTGGATGACCAAAGATGCAAGTCTAACACTTACCACTAATAATTTTTTTCTAAAGAAGAAGAAGAAATCCTAAAGATAAACAATGTTGAAACTACTAAATCTGATGTCAGACTTAGAAGACCCTTAGAGGAAGAAATTAGATCTATGACTGTTGCTGCAATTTCTCAAGTCAAGAGAAACTACAATTTGAGGAATAGAGTGTTTAATAATGATAAGGAAAATCTAGTAGAATCTTTATCAAAGAGAAGAATAATGATAAGGGAGATTACCATTGTTAGTAGGCCATGAGCATAAATTGTCATAAAATATTGAAAGAAGATCGTGGTACCGAGTAAAGAAATTAAGCTGCTAGTAGGAGCCATGTCCCTCAAAGGGAACATATTATCATATATATGTAATGTAAGTGTTACTCATTTTTTATTTCAGGTCAAGTTGAGTGAGTTTAAGTTTTTCAAACTGAAAGTGAGGTGTATTTCATACTAGTCTTCCCTATATTGCATACAGGTATATAAACATAAGAATCAGGAAGCTTTATTTTCAGTAATAAATTGTTACATTTATACAGATGTATACAATATTGAAAAGACTTACACAAAACATTATTGAAAGAAAACCTTTATTGATTCAAGAGTTCAAATCTATCTCACACAAGCCGTGAGATATAGCTTATCCAATGG